>JALIGW010000001.1:116155867-116328367 GCA_023053685.1 Diadophis punctatus similis | reverse complement strand
TTAGTGTAGGGGATAAGGTTCTGGCTTAGAAACTAGGAGACTGTGAGTTTTAGGCATGAAAGCCAGCTGGATGACTTTGGGCCAAACACTGTCTTCTTAGCCCAACTCACCTCACAGGGTTGTTGTTATGTGGAAAATAAGCAGAAGGAGCAGTATTGTGTATGTTTGCTGCTTATAAAATATTTTAATCAGAGTAATTTTAATGTGTTAATATTTTAATTATTTTTACTTATTTTATAATTGGTAAGCCTACCAGAGTCACCTTGTAAGGGAGATGCTCAGCATAACAATTTAATAAATAATACAGGTGGGATAAAATAATAATAAATTATTATAAATTTATTATAAATTAATAACAAACAAGTAAACAGATCATTTGACTATCATCTATCTATCTATCATCTCTCAATCTATCCTCTATCTATCCTCTATCTATCCTCTATCTATCTATCCTCTATCTATCTATCCTCTATCTATCCTCTGTCTATCCATCTATCCATCTATCCATCCATCCATCCATCCATCTATCTATCATCTCTATCCTATCTATCCTATCTATCCTATCTATCCTATCCATCCATCCATTCTATCTTATCTATCTTATCTGTCTGTCTGTCTGTCTGTCTGTCTGTCTGTCTGTCTGTCTGTCTGTCTGTCTGTCTAATTTAGAGACTGCCTATCTCACTTTCAGAATAACTCATGGGAGTGGAGTTGCTTTATTCTATACATAAAAATATAAGGGGCTGTGGTTTTCCATTTATTTGTTTACAAAAGGTCCCATGTGCTTACAACAGTACAAAATTATTTATATAGAGACTGCCTCTCTTGCAATTCTCCCTGGATTCTTCTTCCCTCTTCAGGGGTTTGTATAAATGCATAAGAAGTCAGAAATAAGAGATGAGGCACATGTGTTTCATCTTACTGTTATATCTTACTTACTGTCCTCAGCTGGTGGCCTGAAGATCTAAGGAGAGCTGTACTTGTGTTTACTTGACTACAAAAACTCTAAGAGCTGGGATCCTGCTTTAGTCAGCATGAAATTTGACAGATAAATCCTTCATTTCTTTTAGGATTCAGAATGTAAATGTTGCTTTAAAAAAAAATCAGAGAGAAAAGGGAGGGATGTCCCTTTAAGCAATGGAATGTTTTCATCCACATTGCCCCCTGCAGAACAGAATCATTGTATGCTCACACTCAATGTCACAATTATTCACTGAAGCACTTCTCTCTAAGAATAAATCTTAAATCTGGAACAGATTAACAGATTACTCCACCCCAGAGATTCACATGGCTCCCACCCTGGAAGACTTCTGTAAATCTTTGAAAATGTGGCTGTGCTCTTTGACCTGAGGCTTGGTTATTTGTTGAGTATCTGGAGGTTTTCATTTATATTACAATGTGTTATTTAGTCTAGTAGTGCATGTTCTTTTCTTTTTTAATTGTCTTTTTTATTTTTTTAATCACATAAGGCACCCAGACTCACTTGGGGGTTGAGTAGCCTTCAAATCAAAATAAAATAAATTTTCTTAGCTCCTCGATATACATCTGTGATTGTCTTAGCACTGGAACTGGCACTTTTTAAAGTAAAAACTATTTGAATTAAAACAATACAGTCTGTGCCATATTTGACCTTTGTTCAGAAGGACACTAAAGCATTTATAAAAACAAACAGCAGGAAAGGAATTGGTGGGTTGTACCAAAGCAACATTTTTGAAACCCAAAAGTACCTAACAAAGGAGTCTAGTCTATGGGAAAATTAAATACTACATGTGAGCTGTCTGGGTAAGACCAACCTGGTGTTAACAATAGTGGTCTTGTCATCTCATGCCTTGAGTTTTTCCACCAGCCAACCTCCCTGCTGACGAGATCCTCTCATGTGTAATTCTACTGCATTTTCCATTTTATTTTTCCTCAGGATTTTTTTTTTATACCTTTGAGTCAGTGTCAACTGCCTGGACAAGACTCTGTAATCTTCTTGGCAAGATTTCAGAAGTGAGTTGCCCTTGCTTGCTTCCTAGGGCTGAGACAGAGTGACTAGTCAATGTCACCTAGCTGGCTCAGTACATAAGATGAGATTATAACTCCTGGCCTCCTAGTTTTTAGCCTGATACCGTAACCCCATATTAGCCAATGATTACTTTCCTCAGAGGTAAAGGAGATCTAGAACAAGACCAAACCACTAAAACCTGTGGGTTTCAATACATCAAAAACTGTGTTTTACATTTGTGTCATAATGGTGAACAAAATAAAACTACAAGGTTATATTTATGCTCTTCAACAAAATGAAGATTGAAGAACTTTTCACATAGAGAGGTTTTTCAACTTAATACATCTTGAAAGCATTTGAAGCTCTTTAGCTTTTTTTTTTCCTTAAAGGAGTTTCTGAATCAGCAAAGTTTTCACAAGCCTCCATAGCATCCAGATTTGATTACCAGTTATCAGGGCATTAAAAGACATCTGCTGGACTGGAAGCTTTTGTGACGTTGAGGAGAGCAACGCAATGCAAGATCTACCACTTTTATGCATGCTTGTGATGTCACAAAGCATGTATAATTTTTGCTTTCTGGTGATGTGATAGTGTTTTCATCACTTGCCTGCACACCTTCCCTTCTGGGATGGGATATTCTTTCTTGACCATCTTGGATCGAAGGAATTTTTGAACAATTATGTCATCATTTATACATGTTGCATGATGATTTTCAATCCTTTTAAAGGGCCATAGTTTTCCAGTAAAATCATTTTGTAAACCTCTGCCTTCTAGCCATGTCAAAGGTGCTTTTTGAAGAGGCAACTGGACTTTCTTGTTTTTCTTTGAAGACATTGCGCTTCTCATCCAAGCTTCTTCAGCTCTGACTGGAAGAAACTTCTTCAGCTCTGACTGGATGGTGGGGAATGGAAGGATTTATACTCCTTGTAGACAGCTGGTCATTTGCATTCTTTTAGCAAGTCATTGAGGCCACCTGGAGGTTTATCTGTATCCTCAGGGTGAGCTGAGTAGTGCAAATGGGTGTGGAGCCTTCTTGGAATTGCTGAAAGGACTGTGTTGTGGACTGGAGATACAGATGATGTCATATCTCCCCCCTCTGTTGAGAGAGGGCTGTTCAGTTTTGACATAGATGGTCTCTATGACCCCTCTTTCAAACCAGCAGTCCTCTCTGTCCAAAATGTGGACTTTGCTGTCTGCAAGGAGTATAAATGACCAGCTGTCTGCAAGGAATATAAATCCTTCCATTCCCCACCATCCAGTCAGAACTGAAGAAGCTTTTGGATGAGAAGCAAAACATCTTCAAAGAAAAACAAGGATGTCCAGTTGCCTCTTCAAAAAACACCTTTGGGACAACTATAACCTAGATTACTGAGAATCTCCAGAGACATATTCCTTCTAGCTGGTATCAGCAATGATCCATTAGCTCTATTGCCAGTTCCAGCAGGCCAAAGATGTGTGCCTTGTCAAAGTTTGAAGGCTGCCCATCTTCAGTTTCTGGAGTCATGCAAGAATTCACAGTTGCCTTCTTTGTTTATTGCAATTATTTTATTGTGTCATTTGGGATTATAGCAAAGATAATGTGGGTTCACGAAGTATATTGGGCATTGTAGACATGAAAGAGATCAGGATCACTCTGTCCTGTTCTATTCTAATCTACCTCACCTCCTAGTCAATTAGTGGAAGAGGGGGGAAAGTTTTCCATATAACAGTAATAAATACTTCCGAACATAATTCTAAGGCAACATTTTCTGCAAGCCCTTTTCTCCTAATAGTATATATTTATGGAAACCATCGCAGCTAGGTATGAATTAAAATAGAAGTACTTCTTTGGTTCAGAGCCCACTCAATGTCTTATTATGTTAAAAAGCTGATGTTTTCAACTTAATTATCTTCCTGTAAGGTATAGCAGAATAGTAATAGTGTAAACAGCTTTTCCTATTAAGTTCCTCGGGTTTGTTTTCCTGGCGATTGGGTTTCTAAATGCCATTCCTTTGTACACGACATAGGAAATTATGTCTGTAAATGCCTTTTTCATTCAGCTCAGCTGGTAGATATAAAATCAGTTGGCTTAGTCAACAGGAGCCAAGTAGAGGAGACCATTGCATTTCATTACCCTTATTATGTACCAATTTTGGCCTAGTTTGTCTTTAAGTGCTTCCATAACAGCAGCAATTGGTGAACAGAGGAAAAGGGTCATTTAAACAGAAACCTACATTTGCTCTTTCCCTTGTCATTACCCTGTAGATGTCTTGCAATTGTTGGGGTGTCAAAAGAGGGTAGCTAATGCTTAGCCTGCATTCTCAGAGCAACAATCACTTGCAGATTTATCTACGCTGAAGCAGCATAACATTCAGTATACTGAAATGGCATAAGCACACAAACACACACAACACTCCTGAACAACCTTTTCCTCTTGTGGGTCACTTTATTTCATAACAGCAATGGCTGGAAATGCACATGCAGGGACGCGCACAGACAACATTTTCTTGCAGAGAACTATCATTAGGAACTTCATGGTAGTTGGCTCTATGCAAAGACTTCAAAGAGAGACTTCATAAAGTATGTTAGCATGAGTGAAGCACCCTTCTTCAAAGAATTAAAGAAGATGGTTCTTTAGATAGCCCATGTAGTTTTGAAAGGAACAAAAGAGCCCATTTCTCTCTTTATTATGAAGATCACATTCTCTGCTTTGAACCAAGTGTATTGTAAATGTGCAGGGGCAATGCAAGTTCCTGCCTATCTGGCAAAGGCAGGGAAGCAACTAATGCCATAAATGTGGCCTGCTCTTGCAAGTGTTCCTTGAAGCTCCACTTCTGCTTTAGCATGCTGCAGAAGACGTTCCTGTATTTGTTCTTTCTTGTACAGGTTTGGGATTTCTAGCAAGCTGAAGCCATTTTACTAAGCCAAGCTACTCCTCAAGTCATAGTTTCTCCTTGAAAACATCCTTCCCAGCTATCTCTGTTTGTGTATATATCTGTGTGCACTTTTGCTGGTAATCTCATTTGAACACATTGACATAGTTTTAAGTATACATAGAGTTCAGGTAGTCTTCGTTTAGTGGCTATTTGCAGCTACAATGGTGATGACAAAGTAACTATGATCAATTCTCACATTTATGAGGTTTGTAAAGCAAAGGAGAGATGGAAGTATGATCATAAGCACAGCCATGGTTTCACTTACAAACTGCTTCCACTAAAAACAAAGTTGCCATTCCGAATTATCACTAAATGAGGACTACCTGTATACTATTATATAGCACAGGGTTAGGGATAAGTGTTAAGGTACAGGTTAGGAACTAAATAAGTTTATTATATTTTAAAATAGCAATAGCACTTAGACTTATATACCACTTCACAGTGCTTTACAGTCCTCTGTAAGTGGTTTACAGAGTCAGCATATTGCCCCCAACAATTCGGGTCCTCATTTTACCCACCTCAAATGGATGGAAGGTTGAGTCAACCTTGAGCCTGGTGAGATTTGAACTGCCAAATTGCAGGCAGCTGGCAGGCAGCAGAAGTAGCCTGCAGTACTGCACCCTAACCACTGCACCACCACAGCTCATAATTAAATAATTAAAGACTCAATGGAAACACAGGGAAGATAACAATGGTCTCTTTGTTGGTGGGTTGTATCACTCCTTAGAAGAATCCCTTCACAAGCATCCATGCAGATCTTCCAAATAACCCAATTACTTTAACATTTTCATGCTAATACTGTTTGTGAAGCCTCTCTTTTGAGTCCTTTGTATGGCCTTAATGGCAGCATTGTATTGCAGTTGCTGTTGCCCATATCTTTGTGTTTTTTTTTTTTTTACATTGCAGGTACAATCTAACATGATGAGTTGTAAGGAACTCTTTTTAATCTTCAAAGTGAAAAGGTTAAAAACCTGATAGCCCTTGCAGGATAGAAATCTATGCTATCTCAACTTGTTTGTTCATGGACCTAACCTCCATACCAAGATATCTGAAAAATCAGAAATAAGCAAGACGAGGTTATTCTGGAAGCAAAAATAGAGCCTTCTGCGATACTTGATTTGTGGTGGCCTCTTGTTTAGTTTTGGTTCTATTGATTTCAGTGTAAATCTAACTATAATAAACTTTTTGGACTAAAGTCAGATACCTAATATTAAAGCCTATAACCAAAGATTGGTGGATGACTATAGAAAAATGTATTATGAAGTCATGTAGATATACAAATCTTCAGAAAGGTCTATTTAATTGCAAATCTGTGATTGTATTCCTGTCTATTTACCTAGTCCAGGGGTCTGCAACCTGCGGCTCCGGAGCTGCATGTGGCTCTTTGGGCCCTCTGTCACCCTGTCAGGGCAGAGAGATGAAAGAGCCATCATCCTGTCACGACAGTGGTATGGCTGGAGCCTTAGTGTGGCAGAGAAGTGCCCCTCTACTTGCCTTTGCGTGGCAACAGCATTCCGCCTTCATTGTGATACATTTGCTGTTGCTGCCAGCAAAGAGGGCTGGGAGAGAATGGTGGGGGTGGATCTTGTGGGGTGGGGGCCATCCCCCAAACCTGGCCTTCCTCCTCCCTTGTTGGCGGGGCCAAGAGAAAGAAGGTGGCGGTGTGGGGAAGTGCTCTCCTCCCCCGCCGAGCACCGAGCACAACAGCCCAGTGGGGAGGGAGATGGCCCAGCAGAAGCGGTCCCATTGGCGAGTTGGACGGCAGAGAGGCCTGGCCCGGCTCTCGTAGTGGAACACTGTTCGCTGCCTTTGAAACACGCCGCTTTCTGTTTTCCTGTTCCTTCCCTGGGCAACGATGGCTGGGGCCATGGGGGGGGGAAGCAGATGCATCAGGGCTGCTCCCCCCCGCAAGCCAGGCCTGAAGGAGCATGGACAGTTGCAGGCGAGTGCCGGAGGGGCAAAAGACATGCTCCGACATCGCCCCAACATGCGTTTCCAGCGCGAGCGTCTCTGTCCTGAAGTAGGATTGAGTGGGGAGAAGGAAGCAGGGGGAAGGGTAGGAGGGAAGGAGAAGCCCAGCTGGCTTTCCTTTGGTGTGGGGCGGGGGAAGACCCAATACCCCCTCCATGGCTTGCCTGCTGTTCTCGCAGTGCCTTGCACAGCACAGTAAAAGCTAGCATGCTTCACAATGGGGAGACTGGGTCCCCTCCACCTCCTGGAGCCCATTCCCTGCCCCACTCGCCCCTGGCAACTCTCTCTCTTTTTTCTCTCTCTCAGGGTGGAGAGCAAACCCAGAGGTAGCCGCCCGCTGGGGGGGAGGAGAAGGAGGAGGAGGAGGAGGAGGAGGAGGAGGAGGAGGAGAGAGAGAGAGAGAGAGAGAGAGAGAGAGAGAGAGAGAGAGAGAGAGAGAGAGAGAGAGAGAGAGAGAGAGATTTTGCTCTCACCAAAGATGCTCACCCATCATCCAGTCTCTCTCTCTCTCTCTCTCTCTCTCTCTCTCTCTCTCTCTCTCTCTCTCTCTCTCTCTCTCTCTCTGTGTGTGTGTGTGTGTGTTTGTGTGTGTGTGTGTATGTGTGTGTTTCTTGCTTCCTGTCTCTATGTCTCTTCTCACTCTCTCAGAAAGCCCTGCATGCTCTCAGGCTCTTTGCTACCCATTTTTCTTTCTTCCTTTTGGAAATCCGGGCTGGCTGAGGAATGAGCACAACCCACGGTGGAGGCTTCCCTCCTCCTCTAGTGACCCCCTGGCTGGCTGTGTGTGAGAGAGAGATAAGAGAGGGAGGGAGGGAGGGAGGGAGAGAGATGAGAGAGAGATAGAGAGAGGGAGATACCTATTTCCCATAGAAAACAAAACACAGAGAACCACAAAACCTGGATAGGTGTGGCTGGGGGGGGTCATGTGACTGGGTGGGAGTGAGTGATGCCGAGTTGGCCACATCCACCCAGGTTTTGTGGTTCCTGTTGTTTTGTTTTCTGTGGGAAATGGGCCCAAGTGGCTCTTTTAGTGTTTAAGGTTGCAGACCCCTGACCTGGTCCAACTTAATACAGAAACAATAACACACACGTTATAGCTTTCATTGTTGGGTTTCAATTGGTAAACTGTTATAGAGCCACGGTGGCGCAGTGGTTAGAGTGCAGTACTGCAGGCTACTTCTGCTTACTGCCGGCTGCATGCAATTTGGCAGTTCAAATCTCATCAGGCTCAAGGTTGACTCAGTCTTCTATCCTTCCAAGGTGGGTAAAATGAAGACCCAAATTGTTGGGGGCATATGCTGACTCTGTAAAACCACTCAGAGAGGGCTGTAAAGCACTGTAAAGCAGTATATAAGTCTAAATGCTATTGCTATTGCTATAGAACTATAGTGGAATCCCATATCAAAACAGTTAAGCACTATCTTTAAGATGGAAACTGAGTAGGTTATTTTCCTGTAAATGACACCACATAACCAAAAGGTTCCTGGAAAATACATTTATTTAGAACTCTAAACTCTGTGCTACTTTTCACATCAGATTATGGTAAACATAAACAATAATAGATTGAGTTGGAGACATTAAAATATCTGATTATTGAATTATTCATTTTCATTCCATTAAATACTGTGCTTGAGACAAGATATGAACATTAGACAATTAGGGTTAAGGTTGTTTTGCATTAGAAGAATTGCTGGAACTCATTCCATGGGACTGTAGTTAGTATTTGCTATTATACTGCTGACAATCCAGCTGTCATATTCCAGAGTCCTTTTGGCTGGACCAGATAGGCAGAAAATGTAAATCATGCAAGATCTTTATATATGCATTACTTTGGTAGCCCATGAAAATGTCACAGATGCATTCTCCATCCACTTACTTATACTCTACCTGAGTTTAGATCATCTATTTATCGGAATTCTGCACTGTTTCTGTGGATGAATAACATTTTATCTGTTTTAGGTATCTTATTCTCAAATGCTTATTTTTAAGGAATGAAAATATTATTTAGATTTAAATTTCCTGAACCATGGCAGGCTTTTAGATTGAACTATATTTTTCTTTTCTGGTTTTCATAAGGAATATTCACATTTTCCCCCTTATTTACATTTACTGTTTTTGTGTAACTATTCTTGCAGATGTGTATATAATGACTTTTTCACTTATGAAATATTTTCACATTATGGGGATAACAACTTAATCTTTGCCACGTGGGCAAATATTCAATAGCAAGTTTTCGCCACATCCTTCAATAAATCCTTCATTAAAAAAAATATGCTTTCCCCACTCATGTTGTTCAACCTCCTATTAGTATTAGTATTAAAGCTATTCATCACTTATGCTCATCACTGAGAACCCTGACAACTCTCCAGTAGTACTCATTGAGAGTTTTTACTTTTATTTACTTTACTTTTATTTAGCCTCCCTGTTACTTTTCCAATAGTCCTGAGAATAGACAGCTTACATAGTACTGTTCATTGGGACCAAATAACATCACATTTTATTCTCTGGGGTTCAAAACTCATGCCTGTAGAGTCTCAACTCCATAATACTTACCACCACTCAACATGAACAGTTTTCTACTTTCTGGCATGTTTGGAAAAGGAGAAGCACAAGCCATGACACTCACAGGTTTTGTAACTGAACAATCAATGTTAGTCCAGTGTTAGCACTGCTACACTGCTAAAGGAATGTATTGATTGATAAGAACTTACAAAAAGTTTATCTATCACTCCTCTTTTCTCATCAGCGGTCCTACCTTTCTATGAGGAAAAAGGATAGATCTTTACTTGATTAATAACTGACACCTGACCTCTGTAAGCATTAGAGTTGCTACTCTGCATTTCTGAATTTTCAGAATGCATTTTTGCCAAATTGGAACTTACAAGAGCTTACAGTCTGATTCTCATCAAATAGGGAAAGGAATATTTTAACTGCCTTTGATTGTTGGAAAGTTTGACTATAGAAAAATGCCATGGATTAGGCAGCAGCTTAGTGTTTCGAGGTTTACGATTCAGATTTTCCATGATTTTTTGGACATTAAGTTGATAGTATTACATTATTTACAATGTATCCTGAAGATACTGCTATTCCTAATGATCATGTTCAATCATTTCTTCTGAAGCTTTGCAGCTGACGTCTTCTATGCTATACTTTTTTAAAAAAAGTATTTTTGACCTGCCAGTGTTGCAGCATTTGAGCTCCTGCAGTTCTTAAAAGAATTCATATTTACCCAGTGAATGTAAAATCCATTCCAGTATAAGAGACCTCAACCTAATCTAACCTACCTAATCAGTGACATGTAATACTAGGGGGCAGAGGGAAGTGCCAATATTTATTGTGAATGTACTCCTCCCTCCCTCAAATACCATTATATTGCCTTACTAAGAAGAATGTTTAGGTATTCCTTATTTAGCTATTTAAGTGAATTCCAAAGCCCAACAAGTCTTTTTTCAAATTAAATATGATTTCATTTCCCAGCCTGTCCTTTAGCATCCAGATCTCACCTGCTCCTTATTTGTATATACTGATATTTCTCATTTTATTTTGTGGTACAATTGTTGTTCCACAACAACTGGATAGCTGGATATTTTGAGGTATTTAACAATAGTAATTTCTGTGACTTTGATAACTTTTTTCTGAGAACAGATATTAAGAATTATGCTTCTTTATTCCACCATTGTCGCTGCACCAAGTCTCAGATTCACAAACCTCTGGTTGCTGCATGTTCTTTCTTATCTTCTCCTGTCCTCTTCAGCCTTAAGATAGTTTCCTTAGACATCAAAACTGACCTAAAAGTCTGGATGCCAATCTGATTAATCCCTTTCTTAAAATGTCCCACTTCATTTCCTGTTATGTTATGTCTGATTCCTCTGAGGCAGTGTGTTTATTCAACAAGTTTAATGGAAGCCCAGTTTGTCCAATCTCTTGACTTCTGACTCAGATATGTAATTTTTGAACATCTCTATTTCAATTATTGAGTATAATGCTTCACCTGCCTTCTGCCCTTCATCTACAATAAGGTGGAAATATGGAGAAGACAAATATCACTTTGAAGCGAAACTTTGATTCCTGTGTAAACCTCCAAGATAAAAAACCTGCATTTTACCCATAGAAAAGTTAGTTGGGGGAACACCACCACTATACCTTTATATATCCTCACTTTCTTATGCCTTTAGTTAGGAAGGGGAATTAGTAGAGAATTTTGCAATAAGTATATCCCTGGTGAGAAAAAGATGGAGATCCATCCTGCACAAAGATAAATACAGAGAGGAGCTAATAGTTTGGACACTGAAGAAGTTCCTCATGAACAAATTATGAAGACAGAATTAGGGGACCAATGCTCTTCAGCTGCCCACAACCAGAAGGTAGAAGAGTAAAAAGCTTCTGATATTTTTAGGCTTAACCAGTTCCATACTAAAGATAATTATGTAATTATGGATGTATACAACAGCCCATCTTCAAGGCACTAAAAACATGCTAAATATCCCTCATTTAGGGATACAGGAAGAAAAGCCCTTAAACATTTAAACTCTTCAGACCATTAGAAAAAGATCCTGATATCTTTGCACTGCAGTTGGCAACCAACAGTTATTTGTCTGTGGCCTCATTCGTGTGCACAATAAACACTCTAATCTTGACATCCTCTGTGAACCTTTTGTTAAATTAAGCAGTTTAGATATAGGTGAA
Organism: Diadophis punctatus similis; assembly: GCA_023053685.1. Classification (NCBI taxonomy): domain Eukaryota; kingdom Metazoa; phylum Chordata; class Lepidosauria; order Squamata; family Dipsadidae; genus Diadophis; species Diadophis punctatus. The sequence goes on along the minus strand of JALIGW010000001.1, from coordinate 116,316,808 downwards.
GTATTGCAGATTGGTGATTTACTGTTAAACCCAATTGTAATGCCTGATACTTACATTACAGAAAAGCTACTGGGAATGAACCCATAGGTTGTTCTTGTGTTCTTTAAGACATGATTATAAACCTGTTCCTCTACAGCAGTGGTTCCCAACCTTTCTAATGCTGCGACCCCCTAATATAGTTCCTCATGTTGTGGTGACCCCCAACCATAAAATTATTTTCATTGCTACTTCATAACTGTAATTTTGCTACTGTTATGAATTGTAATGTAAATATCTAATATGCAGGATATATTTTCATTGTTACAAATTGAACATAATTAAAGCATAGCGATTAATCACAAAAACTATGTAATTATGCCAGATCAGAAATTCTCGGGCCAGTCTTTGCAAGAGCACAAGGAATATCATCTTCCACAACAAACGCCTCTCACTGAATGGCACTTCTCCCGACCAATCGGAGGGCTCAGGCGAGTTAAGCCGATATGGCCAGGCTTGTGGCAGTGGGGGGGGGGGAGCTGAGGATGCCGGCGTGACCCCTGGGAAATGGTCATTCAACCCCCAAAGGGGTCCCGACCCTCAGGTTGGGAACCACTGCTCTACAGAGCTCCATAAGTTCCCTGACTACCACCAAGTTTCTCAATTGTTACTGACATAAATTCTTCTCTTTATTTCAGTAATAGGAGTTATTTGAAAGTGGGGAGAATATAGCTAGCCTCAGTCAAAAGTATAATGTTTAGAAACCAGAATAAAATAATGTTCATTGTTCAACTTTAGAAGGTCAAGTGAAGTTGGCATTTATCTATATTAAATGAAGTTGTTGGCAAAAAGTGTGTTTCAACTTGGAAACAGACTGTTTCTATTTAGAAGTACTGTATAAAAGAGTCCAGTAAAGAGAAGACCATAATTTAACTCAACCCAAGATTGAGAAATATAGGTTTTAAGGATCCTGCAGATTTTCCATCTTTAGTGCTAGATGGGATTGTTCTTTGTACTTCCCTAGGGACAACTTGTGTACAATTTGAGGTTTCTTTTGGACTCATCACTCCTGCTTGAAGCAAGTGACAACCGTGGCCAAGATGGCCTTTCCATCATTTAATCTTCTGCCAGTTGCTTCTCTTCCTTTCTCAGAACCTTTCTCAGAACCTTTTATGCATTGGTCACCACTGCTATTACAACATGATCTTCGAGCGACTATCCATGAATATCTGGAAACTACAATAGTTTCAGAATGCAACAATGTGCATTATTATGGGCATGCCACTGTTCAGCCATGTAACACCATCATTTTGTGAGCTGCATTGACTTCTTATCAGCTTCTGGGTGCCATCCATGATACTGTTTATCACTTCTAAAACCCTTCATGGCACAGGACTAGGTTATATGCAGGACCACTTGTCTCTGATTTTATCTGGTCATCTCACAAGATCTGATAGAATGGGCATTGTTTGGGTTCTTCTAGGAAATAATCTATCTATGGGACCAAGATAGATTGGGCTAAGAACTTGGATGAGCCCATTTGGTAAATGATTTTGGAATTTGAATATGTTGTGACAGTTGTTTGTTTATATGTTGTATTTTAAACTAGCTAATGACCCGGCGCTGCCTGGGTATTTTTTCATCCTAATCCCCCCGCCTCCCGCGCATGTGCGTATGAGTTCCCCTGGGGCCCATTTTGGGCCTAGTAGGCCTCCCTGCAGCCTCCTGTGAGCCAAAATGGGCTGCAGGGGGGCTGTGCCCCCCCATGCCCTGTTTTTGGCCTAGTAAAACTCCCTGCAGTCAAAATGAGCTGCTGGGGGGGGGGCTTACGGTTTGCTCCCCCTGCCCCCCGTGCATGCACGACAGAAACCCGAATATCAGTTGGCTGGCAGGAGGTGCATGCGCATGCGCGGTGGAGCTGAGCTGGGTTCTGTGTGCCACCTGCATGCCAGGACACACACACACAAACACCCCGAGGCAGGGACAAAATGCTCCTGGTTCAGGTGGGCCAGTTTGAGCTTTGCACATGCGCAGAGGGTAAAAGAACCCAAATGGCGGAATCCAGGCGGGCAGGGGACGTGGGTGGGGGAAGGCTCGCACTGCGATCGCTTCGGCTCTATCGGCTCCACAATGACAAACTGGCCCGCCCGAACTGGGAGCATTTCACCCCTGCCCCGAGTGGTTTTAGGGGTGTCTTACCCCCCGCAGTATTTTTTTCCAGAGAGTAAGTCATCTTGCCAATTGTCTGCACAAATGGGAAAGTGAAACTCTGCAAACTGGACCCTCCACCAAAAGAACTTTTGACTTACACATCAGCAGATACATCAGTGTCAAAGCAATGGAAAAATGAGCTCCTGCACCCAGTGGAAAGCTGAATTTATGGAATGTACCATGAAGGCAGGGTCTAACTTCAGAACCACCTTATCCTTATGGAAAACACATAACCTGGGGTTGACCGATAACATCCCCAACTATGAAACCCTTCTAGGCAAAGTGATTGCAACCAAGAACAGGATTGTGAAGGAGAGCTCTCTCAAAGACACAATGGCCAAAGGCTCGAATGGTGTTTTCATGAGTGCTTTGAGGACCTTGTTCAAATCTTAGCTATGGAAGCTGTGGATAGCTGGGGGATTTAGAAGCGCCCCCCCACCTCTGCCACCACCACCCATTTTACCATTTTCTCAAACTGAGTCTGGGTCTGGAACATAAATCCCTGATCTGGGCCATGCTGCACCTCCTCCACCCCTGCTGAAATAGGCTGGGTCTCCTTTGTGGCCTCCATACCTCTTTTGCCTTGGTTGGGGTAGTCCCGTCCTTTGTGCGATGATTTGGGGCAAAGGATGATCCTGGGAACACAGGCCGAAGCTGTGAGTGGGGGCAGATGATCCGGTTAGGCTGTGGCATGCTCAATCAACGGCCTCTGTACTGGCCTAACCAGGCTCCCTTTGCTTCGTAGGCCTACTGTGTGAGGGAGCACGGTCAATCAAAGGCCTGTTTACTGGCCTAATCAGGCGTCCTTCATAGTCCTACTGCTGTACGGGCCTAATCAGGCTCCCTTTGCTTCATAGGCCTGCTGTGTGAGGGAGGCCTAGGCCTTAAAGGCCCACTGTGTGAGGGAGCATAGTCAATCAAAGGCCTCTGTATCAGACTCCCTTCATAGTCCTGCTGTACGAGCCTAATCAGGCTTCCTTCATAGTCCTACAGCTGTACGAGCCTAATCAGGCTCCCTTTGCTTCATAGGCCTGCTGTATGAGGGAGGCCTAGGCCTTAAAGGCCCACTGTGTGAGGGAGCACGCTCAATCAAAGGCCTCTATAGTTGCCTAATAAGGCTACCTTTGCTTCATAGGCCTACTGTGTGAGAGAAGCCTAGGCCTGAGTTGGGGCGAAGGATGATCCTGGGAACACAGGCCGAAGCTGTTTCCTGCCATATCTGGCTGCCGCAGTGAAGTGGGGGAGGGCGATCTGCTTAGGCCATGGCACGTTCAATCGAAGGCCTCTGTACTAGCCTAATCAAGCTCCCTTCCCCCTCCCATGACATCACGAACAAATGTCACTCTAGGATGCCACACTCACTCTCCTTAAAGGCCCAGGCTTTCCAGAGTTATGGTGGAACACAGACACAGACACAGACACACAAACACCAGGGGTGTCTTACCCCCACAGTGCTTGTCTCCGGACAGCAAGTCATCTGTGTACCAAGTTTGGTCGAAATTGCTCAAGGCATTCCAGAGTTATGCTTCAACCAACCAACCAACCAACCAACCAACCAACCAACCAACCAACCAACCAACCAACCAACCAACATACATACATACATACATACATACATACATACATACATACATACATACATACATACATCATATATATATATATGTGTGTGTGTGTGTGTGTGTGTGTGTGTGTGTGTGTAACATTTTTTGCTGATAAATGAAAATAAAGGGAGACTATTATAGATCTATTTCGAGCTATTTTGCTCTCGTCAGATAGCCATATCCGTAGTGGGAATTGGAACCTGGGCAATCTGCTTGTAAGGCAGAAGTTTAACCTCTAGGCCACAAGGTTCTCTTCCCTATCAGCTCTTCACCAGGAAAGGGTTATATATGTTTATTCTGTTGAGTCATCCTGGTGTTATATATATATATATATATATATATATATATATATATATATATATGTATGTATGTATGTATGTATGTATGTATGTATGTATGTATGTATGTATGTATGTATGTATGTATGTATGATGTATGTATGTATGTGTGTATGTGTGTGTGTGTGTATATATATATATATATATATATATATGTATATATATATATAAATATATATATATATATATATATATATATATATATATATATATATATATATATATATATATATATATATATATATATATATATATATATATATATATATATATATATATATATATATATATATATATATAACCAAAGACCTACATATATATATATATATATATATATATATATATATATATATATATATATATATATATATATATATATATATATATATATATATATATATATATATATATATATATATATATATATATATATATATATATATATATATATATATATATATATAGTGAAGAGCTGATAGGGAAGAGAACCTGGCCTAGAGGTTAACACTTGTGATGTCCTCCTTCCTGTTCCAAGGGCCACAAGATGAAGTTGAATGAATTGGAACAGGAACTTCTTGGTTTTTTTCTTATAAAATCTGCAGGAATGTTTACTATTTTTCTGGATTCCCTTCCCCCTTCACTTCTTAATATGTTATATAGATGCTGTCAACTTGCAAAGCTTTCAAGTTGTCATAAGCAGGAGGGGGGGAGAACTGACTGAGCTGCTTGGTTGCCCTAACTGAAACTGCATTCCACACATGCCATTCTACAGATAATATCCTAGGTTACCAGAGTCTGCAGGAGGGGTGTAGGTTTTACAGTCTGCCAATGTGGTTCATTGGAGAATGTGATTTATGACATGCCCAGAGAGGAGAGGGGAGACAGGGTCATGGGGGCCCGTAAATTACATGAGGTTAGTTCTGACTCCATTGGAGTATTGCCAGAATGTTGCTCCTAATAAATTATTGGACTTCTTTTGAACCTTGGCACGTGGCTCATGAATTAATTGGGGCATCTTTCGGAAACTTCACAGATGCTCTTTTTACTATAATTTATTCCATTACACAAATTAGGCAAGTCAACAGAAATGACATTGTGTTCACAAAGATTCCATTACACAAAGGGAATTAATTGGTGTAAAAAAATGGTATATTGTGTGTAAGGTCCATTTCACAGAGTTGTGATGAACTGATTTCACTATATTTTATATTTTAATTGTAAACAATGTTGCCATTTCTAATATGTTGTGATAGATACATAATGAATCATTGTTATCCCCTGTCCAGGGGGTTTAAGCAGGTTTGAACCTGGTTAGTACTTATATGAGAGATCCTCATATAATTCCAGTCTGTAGGTGAGAGTTTGAACAAAACAAACAAACCACCTTGGAAGAGGGCAAATGCAAACCACTTTCTTCTTGTTAAGAAACCAGGAATAAAGGTCAACTCCAGAGAATCTTTAGTTTTACAATTGAGCAGAGTTGGATGTCACCTAAATATCTCTTTTTAGCTGTACAATTCTATTGTGCCTTTTAATGAAGGAACTTTATTATAAAAAGAATAGAATGTTTGGAAATAAAGCCTTCACTTCAATTTGACATGATTCTCTCCATCACTGCAATTGATCAAGGAGTTTGATATGTTAGGTTAGTTGTTCTAGATCTCTGCCAGCAATGTGTCAGAAAGCGTTTAGTTGAAATAAACTTCTACCCTCCTTTTACTCTTTAAATAGAACATTCCATTCTTCCATAAGAAAATTAAAACTGTTCTTTGGAGGGTGAGACATTAAATACGACTGTACAGTCTGCTATTCGTTAATGTAACTATGATTAGGAAAAAGTATTGGCACTGACTGGCTCATACCTGACTACATGCATCCAGTTTCATGCAATCATAGAGCTTGGAAAATAAATATCTATGAATCCTTTGAGAAAAAATGTAGTGTCTTGTAGGATTTCTTTCCAATTGAACCAACTAAGGAAAATATACTTCATGCAAGTCTGTGAAAGCCTTTTGTTTAAAAACGCAGAAATCACAGTGTGGCACGGAACCAAACCTGATGCAGACTTATTAATATTCAAAGGGATGCAAATTAAAAATAAAATTAAAAATGATGTTCTGCCAGGTTTTCATTACTGCAAATACAATTTGCTTCTGTGATGCAGTACATCTGTAAATCAGCAATTCCAGTCATGCTAGTTATTGGAAGTTATTTCAAGAAGTTGCCACTAGGCAGCTGAAATAATAGTTATTTGGGTTTTGTTTATAAAGCACATAGACATAGTAATAGTAGGGAAAATGAGAGAAAATGTGTGATTTGTGGTTTCAAAGGTGAGTTCTGAAGAAAGGAAGAATTCCATTGCTATAGCCCACAAATAACTTGCTTGTAATGGTCAGTCATATGTCCAGCTGTCATGTGAAATACCTGATATGGCACCAGAGCATTTATACAAGAACACCCCATCCTATTACCCTAAACCTCCACATATTGTTCACATATGTTATACATTTGTTAAGACTGTACTGTTCAATAGTTTAGATATCCCAGCCCAAAAAGTCAAACCTGGTTAATACTTAGATGAAATACCGCAGTACTATACTATATTCAAGTTTTGGAAGTTGCAAAACATGTCAAAGAAAATAACCACAAACCATTTCCGCATCATTGCCAAGAAAATGTCATGACTGTATACGTATTGGCAATAGGAGTTGAGCTTAATGTGAAGGCATCTTTCCCTTTTTATTGGTTTAATATTTTAATCTATAGTGGATTCTAAGGTCCATCCGAAACACACACACACACACACACACACACACACACACACACACACACACACACACACACAGAATGTATGTTGTTTATACAAAAATACAGGAAGTCCAATATACACAGAATGTATATTGTTTATACAAAAAATACAGGATTATGATCACAATTGAGCCCATAATTTCTGCTGCTAAGTGAGACATTTGTTAAGTGAGTTTTGCCCTATTTTGTGACCTTTCATGCCACAGTTATTAAGTGAATCACTGCAGTTCTTTAGTTAGTAACACGGCTGTTAAGTGAATCTGGCTTCCCCATTGACTTTGCTTGTCAGAAGGTTGCAAAAGTGGATGACATGACCTAGGGACATTGCAACCATCATAAATATGAGTCAGTTGCCAAGCATCTGAATTTTGATCTGGTTACCATGGGGATGCTGCAATGGTCATAAGTGTGGAAAATGGTCACTTTTTCCAGTGCCATTGTAACTTTAACCAATGACTAAACAACGACTACCTATACCTGTCACAATTTGTGCTATTATCTTAACCTTAACCCTAACTAAAACCTCTGCAAGATCTCTAAATTGCTGTGCTGTTTACTGAATGTACTTAGCCTGGGCATATACGTTATTCTTTCAGATATTAAACACATTTGGTTATTTCCCAAGATTAAACTATTGATGAAGAAATCTTGAGTCTGACGATGAGAAAGTTTTCTTTGTTTTTCCATACCCTTTTAAAGTACATTCTTTTATTCTCACTGAAATAAACAATCACAAAGAATAATCACAATCACTACTTTCCAGGGCATTCTGTTCCATATTCCATTTTTAGGTATCATTAGTCACTGCAGACATTAATCGTCACAGAAATGGTGTCATGCAATTCTTGTAAGAATGTATTTGCCTAAAACTATAACACCCCTGGGTTTGTCTATCCATGCGGATTCAATAATGCTACTGATGATAAATTAATAACGTTAAATAAATTCATGTATTGTATCTCAGTGGCAATATGTTTCACTTCTAGAAATTGAATCTCATTTTCTGCCATCATACTGAATTTTTGTTTGAAGGTTCATGTGACATTTTTAGGTGCTATAATTTTTTTTTCCTCCTTATTTAAAGTTGACTGAAGATCAAACAACAGACAACTCTTCGTAACAAGACAATCCTGGGCTATTTTCATTCATCAGCTATGCAGATAACATATATTTACAGGTACTTAGTCAACCAGTAAATCTTAGTTAGGTATACAGTTCCCATTTAAAATGAATTCTTTATTGATAGAACTGAGCACAAGATTTAAATTAGGCCCAAATTAAAAACAGAACAAATGCTTCTGAGGCGGTTGATATTTGTAGCTCATCTTTTTAAAATGTGGAGATTATATGACAACCACTGCAAATCATTTTAGATTGGCATTTCTATCTAGCCTCTATCTCTAAAGACTAGTCGATAGCAGTTTTCCAAAAGAATGTGAAAAATGTGTAGGGAATTCAACCTTACTCTTGTGTAGCTGACAGTTGTGTGCAGAAATAAAAAGGGGGAAAGCAAACCATGATTTTAAAACTCTGCACAGGTTCAATGATCTTGTTGTACAAGGACACATGCACACATTCATTTTGTATTCATTTATCTAATTTATATAGCATCCCACCTCACAGAATAAGGGATTCTTATGATGTTGTGCAAGCAACCAGTGTCTGATTATAACAGTCTATTATCAAAATGTCTACATAGTATTGTTACAGTGTCTCTTGGCTGCAATGGTGGAGGGCAATCAGCACAGATAATCTCTGTCCTCCCTCCATTTGTACCTGTTTCTGCCAGACTTTATCATCTCTCAGCAGATAGTGAATCACACAGACAATATTTTATCACCTGGGTCTATTTTATTTTTATTTATTATTAAATTTGTTTGCCGCCCATTTTACCAAGAGGTGACTTTGGGCAGCTATGTAAGCGACTAGACTATAATTTATTCCCTTGGATTCAGAGTGTTTTGCAAAATTTGGTACCTGATTTATCCCAAATGCTAGATATTTGGTTCCGTTGAGAGTCTGAAGTAGCATAATCAGGGGTGGGCTTCAAAAATTTTAGCAAGGGGTTCTCTGCCCGGTTGCTGGGTGGGCGTGGTCATGGTGGGTGTGGCCTAGTCGGCTTGCTGCACCATGGCAGGGGGGTGTTTTTGCCCTCCCCAGGCTCTAGAGGCTTTTCTTGAGCCTCCGGGAGGGCAAAAACAGCTTCCCCAGGCTTCGGAGGCCCTCTGGAGGCCGGAAACAGGCCCATTTCCGCTCTTCCCGAACTTCTGGTAGGCCTGTTTTTCGCCCTCCCCAAGCCTCCGTGCATGCCCTGCACTTACCTGCATCCAAAACTCCTGGGAGGGGTGGGCCGGGGTGGGCCGGGCCAGCCAGGAGTGGGATTTGGGGGTTCTCCGAACTGCACAGAATCTTAGCTAGAGGTTCTCCCGAACCCCTAGCAGCCCACCCCTGAGTATCATGACCCATTTCTCCTGATGAAATTAATTACCTGAAACTCCCCATGGGAGTATGTAGCTGGGCCTTGGAGCAGACAGGTGTTCACACTGGGCATGTAACTGAAAGTGAATAAAGTTGCATTCTCAACAGAGGAGATGACTAAGATCATTCTTCTTCCATGCTGGGAAAGGAAATTTATCTGACCCAAATAGAAAATTCAATTGAATATTGAAGAGAATATTCAATGTTTTCTTCCTGCCAACCTTTGCCAACATTTAAGCTGATAAATAGAACAGTAAATTTGTGTATCTATTTCTTGCTCCTGCCCCATTTATTGCACTGACTGAATATGACCATTATGGGTCTGCTGGAGAGAAATACTAGAATAAATATGTCACTGTGGTCATTGCTGTTTGCTCTGTTCACTTAAACAATCCAGGCATCACAACAAAACTTTCATCTCCAAATGACTCAAGTGACACACTTGAGGCAATATGAGTATTATATTCTGTACTCTTGCTTATTATTTCACAGAGAGAGGTGTTTTCTTACCAATCATTATTTCCAATCAAATTTCCTTCCTATGTGCCACGGAAAGAAATATTAATTTGAGTGCATCCAGATTTTTTAGAATCTAGATGGGCTTGCATGCAGCAACATGGGCTTTGTTGGAGATTATTAGCTGCTTTTGAATAAAATATTACAGTAATTATTCTCCATAGTAGAGGAAGCAGTGGGATAATAATCCCTTAAAATTCTAATTCTTTCATTTCCTTCATGTGGAGAAGCTTTTAATCTCTCTCTCTCTCTCTCTCTCTCTCTCTCTCTCTCCCTCTCCCTCCCTCCCTCTCTCTCTCTCTCTCTCTCTCTCTCTCTCTCTCTCTCTCTCTCTCTCTCTCTCTCTCTCTCTCTCTCTCGCACACACACACACACACACACACACACACTTACACACACACACACTTACACACACACACACACACACACACATATAATCTATAGCTATCAACTATAGCTATTTATCAAATATATCTGTCTGTCTATCATCTACCTCACAATCATCTATCATCTATCATCTTTCTGTCTCTATCTATCATCTGTCTGTCTGTCTGTCTGTCTGTCTGTCCGTCTGTCCGTCCATCCATCCATCCATCCATCCATCCATCCATCCATCCATCCATCCATCCATCCCTATCTACATCAATCAATCAATAGGCAAGACTTGATAGACTCCTTTGCACTAGCTATCACCCACCAGACAATTTGGAGGGTACTCATATAGCATTGAATTGTCAAAGAAAGTGGGAAGGTGACTAGGGGAAAGAGAACAGTTCTGAAATGGGCAACATTTGCAATACATGCCTACAAAATAAAGGGGCAATTGGTATAATTAGGTTTGACATTGTTTCTGTGGAGTCCTAATGACAAAAGACAAATTGTCCTTCAGAAATGGGATTGCATTGTTTCGGAAGAATCTGGCAAGGAAGAATGTGCCATTTTAGTTCCTGAGGCAAATGTTCCCTCTCCTTCTGACTAGATCATACATTATTAATGAGCATCAGTTTCAAGTGTAAAAGAGCTGTTTGAAAAGTATTAACATAGTCTATTAGCTATGATTGGCACTGTCATCCCTTTCATTTTTGGCTGCTAGCGAGAGGCATCCCAATAGATTTCTGTGCATCTGGACATTGTTAATACGCTTCTTGTTATGCTCTCTGGGCAACTGTGATATAGGTATTTCTGGCCAAAACAAGGATAAAGTTTATTGTTGTTGTTGTTTTGCTTTTACTGTAATGTCTTCATTCCCAATATATTAATTTTTGAGGGTTAATATATTTAATGAAAATGCCACATTCGTTTATCTTTTTAAAATGATTATATGTGTTTTGAAATATTTCCATCAGCAATTTTCAACCAGAAGTGGGGGGAAAGGCAGAGTTTACAGCTTATTACTCAGTTATGGAATTAGCAGTGAACAGATAACAGATGCATATACCAATGAACTCTGGCTGGTTGTCAATCTTGTTTTTCCCCATGTTACAAAAGAAATATCCACCTTTTAATGAAAAACAATGGCAACACAGTGTTTCATCCACATTGCATCATATATGCATATCCCTACCTACATAGGGCTACAATTATTATTTTTTTTGGGGGGGGGTGAGTTTGTTTTTTCATAAATCAGCTGCAGGAAGTGAATAAAGATTTATTAATGACATCATAAGCTTCAGCTAATCAGTAATATCACACAGCCGTCTTCTGTCCAAAGTTCCCAAATCTTTCCATTTCCTTTCCCTTTTTGGGAGGTGTAGAGTAGGGAAATTGACCACAAAAAGCATAATTAACCTTTGCTTCATACAAATACAATTTAGTCTACACCTTCAGATTTAATAGCTAACAAAGTAATCTTTTCTTTCTTTTTACTATTTTTGGTAAAAACTGTACAAAGTATATCTTAGTACATTTTTAGGATGAATAATGGACCTAGATTAATTTTGTAACTTTTATTGTATTATTATATAGTGAGTCAAAGGAAGTTAGGCAGGATAAAAATGTTGATTAACTAATCAACTAATTGTTCAGAAAGTTGTTCCACGTACCCAGAGGATGCATATGTGGAAAAACAGCCATGCATATTTAATATCTGAAATATCCTGTAATTCCATCTCACATTATATTCAGTTGCATATATGTACAGTAGATGTATGTAAGATCCTGTCACAATTGAATAAGGACAGTCTTGTAAAGATCTTTCTTCAGTTGAGACCCAAGGTGGTGCAGCGGTTAGAGGCAGGTACTGCAGGCCACATTAGCTGACACTGATCCACAGGTCAGTGGTTCAAATCTCACCGGCTCAAGGTTGACTCAGCCTTCCATCCTTCCGAGGTAGATAAAATGAGGACCCAGGTTGTTGGGGGCAATATAAATATACATTGCTTACTGGTGTAAACCGCTTAGAGAGTACTTGCACTGTGAAGCGGTATATAAATGTCACTAATAAATAAAATAAATAAAAAGGGTGAAGGAATCAGATATTTTCTTATTGGCATTTCTGGCATTTCTAAATTAGGCTCAATAAAATTCAGTTTAAACCCTTGGAAATTCACTGTCAATCAGTATCAATAATTCCTTTGCTCTCCTCTGACTCAGTAAAATAAAGCATCCTATCTTTTCTTGCACAATGAACTCACAATGGACTCTGCCAAAACTTAAGAAAAATGGCTTGCATTGATCCTGGACTATGCTATTTATGCTACAAAAATTGGCTAATTCTCTGGCAGTACCACTTACCTCACTTCCAGAACTTATAGAATGGGATTTTGAATGATCAGTTACAAAAATATTGAATAACATATTATCAACACCAGGAGAATCTCATCAGGAGAACCTTTTTTGAAACAGGTGCTCCAAACCAGCAAGGGAAGATGAAGCAAATAACATTTACTAGCAATAGCACTTAGACTTCACAATGCTTTACAGCCCTCTCTAAGCGCTTTGCAGAGTGAGAATATTGCCCCCAACAATCTGGCTTCTCTTTTTATGGACCTTGGAAGGATGGAAAACTGAGTCAACCTTGAGCTCGTCAGGATCGAACTGCTGACAGTTGGCAGAATTAGCTTGGAATACTGCATTCTAACCACTGTGCGACCATAGCTGTAGATAGATTCCCCAATAGCAGCTTGGATTATCAAGCTGGGAGTGAATCTGGGCCTAAAATAGATATCCTGTTGTTTCTTTTACAACGTCTTACCAATTATCTACTGTCTCTCGGGTTTTAATTTCTACTTTATCTCAGAATATATTTCTCCTATAGGACCTGTTCACATCAGGTCATCTGGGCAGCCATGGATGCCCATTGATTCAGATATGAAATTCTTTCACATCTTGAAACAATGAATGTACTTGAAAACCTCACAAATCACAAAGAAAATCAAAAATTAAAGTAGTTTGAGGAGCTTCTTTCTTAGTTGAAGAAAGTTTAGGCAAAGTAGGACAGATATCAGCACAGTATTAATCCACACTAAGAGGAAATATTTTATGTCTTTGGACATCTGCAACTTTTTATTAGAAGTAGTGCTCTCTAATTCACCAACTCAAAAATAAACACACAAAGACTTTACCCAGGCAACATATCGTTGTTTTCTGCTTCAGCATGTACATGATTTAATAATAAAATAAAGTAAATTGCTAAGTTAAGCTGTCCCTTATTCTCATTATACAAAAAGTAAACTTTTGAGAATTACAAAGAACTACTGAAAAACAGAGGAATTTATCTTGGTGTGTAGGTGTGTGTGTGTGTGATTGCTTGCAGGGAATTTTGAAATTGAATTGAGGGTATCATATAGCACAAGAGCTGCAGGGAACTTAACCCTGAAATGACTTTGAAAGAACCAAAACAAAACAAGGTGGGGGGGGGAGATAGCATTTAACCCAGGGGAGGGTTCCAGTTATCTTTGCTACCAGTACACATTGCAATGTTTCGCGTGTGCACGCGTCCCATTGCGCAATTTCACTTCCATGCATGCTCAGAAGGACGTTTCAGGTCGAAACACAACTGAGGAGCTGCTCAGCTGTGCTTCGGATGAAGAAATAAAGGTCGGTAATAACCTGAGGGCGGGCGGGAGGGCTTTTCTTCAAAGCAGAGGACGAGGAGAAGCCATCCAAACCCGAAAAAATCGCCAAAAATTCCGATAAAAATTACGTCATCAGCAGGTCGCTACCAGTGTGCAGTACTGGTCCGCACCGGTAGGAACCCACCTGATTTAACCCATATGCATGTTTGCACTTATGTCTATGTGTGAAAAGAATGGATTAGAATTCATTTTTGCAAAGGTAGGTTAGGTTGATTACAATTTTTAATCTACTTTTCCCTGGGTTACTATGTTAGAAAATATCACACCTTTCTACCCTGAGATGAAGTAAGACAAGAGTTTCCAAAAATAGAGAGCCTTTATGTTGAGCTGAGTTACTCATGACTCAATCTCTCCAATTTTGTTGGCAGTGTTGTAAAAATGGTTTTTTTGACATACTTTTTTTTAAAAAAAATCCCAATCTACCATACAGTTGTGGAATTATCTAGTGGGCATCTATCCAGGTTCTAAAATCAGGTATGGATTAATCAAGACTTGACACTGGAGAAGAGATTAGGACACCTCACAGACTCTTTCCCCTGAGTTGCTCTGTTTAAGCTTCCCGAAGTAAAGTGGAAACAATTGCTAAAGGTAGCAATACCACAACTTCCTCTATCTCAAATGCTACCATAGTGTTAATAGGAACACCCTTTGGATGCATTTCCATGCAACTGCTTGCCAGCCAAGATGAATGCCTGTTCATCTTATATATTCACCAAATGAATCTCTACCCCACATTACCTTTAGCTTTTAGGCTTTTACGTTTCTGTCTTGGTTTGATTAAAAGAGACTGAGAAGCAGCTAACTTCCACACTTGGCCAGCTTGTTTGCACTCTGAATGACCGATCTCCTCTTTTATTGAGAAGTTGAGCCATCGTCTTTATCCCAAGTTTATTGTCAGCCATGTCTGGCAGGCAGAGTTCAACATCCAGACTTTTCTTCCTTGGAAGCATACAAGGACTGCCTGTTCTCAGACTCTAACCTAATTATACCAATCAATCATGTAAAAATTGGTCTCAAATGAAGAAATTACATATCTTGGAGATTCTAGCCAGTTACAGAGAAACATAAGCTCTGGAACTGACGGGCTTGTTAAATGGGACATGTGAAGTGCAATTTATAAAATAGAGTCCCAGTAGGACTTCAATCAGTTGATGCCTCCTTATTCTGAATAACACCTTTTTTTTTCAGCCCCATGGGATATCAGCTCAAAATGAATGGTACTTGAAGGCTGAAAAGACAGACTGGCTCCAGAATACAGTATATCATAAGACATACTGCAAGGAAACAAATTAGGTGTAACCATGAGAAGATAATCACTGCTAAGAAATTATGCATACACTTGAGTGTCTCTATTTTGAGAGATACCTTTAAATGGGAGGAGAGAGGGATAAAATGTTGTGTACCAAACAGCAATGAGATATGATGCTCTGTTTTCTCATCTGCTTATCCATTATATGAATCTCACCCTTACTTCTGGTAGATCCTCAGAGGAAGAAGAGGAAAAATCGACGCTGGAGTAAGGTCCAGAAAACCAATCAAGGCACAGCTACTGGATAACACTGAGGAAAAGCTGATTTCTGCTAGTGGACAAGGGATCTATAAGGAAAACCGTCCAGGCATTGGCTGACCTTTTCTTGCCTGCAGAGATCCAAAAGAACACTAGATGATATCTCATTGATGTTGTATTTGAGGTTTTGCACCCCAGGTAGCGTACTTTATGCCAGGTCCTGATCAGTGATGGGTTCTAAATCCCATCGCTACTGGTTCGCATGCGCAGAAGCGTGGGGGGCGGGGCGGCAGAGCCTCTTGCTGCCACTGCTACTGGTTCATAGAACCGGGCCGTACGGTAACAACCCACCGCTGGTCCTGATGAACCTCAATGCTTGAATATGCAGGAGGCCTCTTTCTTATGACTCAATGAAAATGCCATCCTCAATGAAAATGCCATCTGCTTACAATAATTTTCTTTTTGTAGGCAGAAAATTATTATGGCATAAAATAGGCTGCTGCCATTGCCCCTTCCTACCCTGCTACATGCATCCTGCCACCAAACATGGTGTCTTTTCTCTTGTGTGTAGGGTGCATTAAAGAAGGGATTCATGAATTTCATTTCCTTCCTTCCCATCCCAACATATATCACTAGACACATGCAAAAGTCAACAATCTCTTTAATTTGGGATGGGGCTCTATGTTGTCTAATAGGTGACAAGTACAATTATGGAGGGTTTTGTGGTAAAACAGGTAACTGCTCTCCCACTGCATTGTGCAATCTCCTACCTCCATTTCTCTTATCTGTTGGACTGCTTTTCAACATGGGATTAGTTCTTCACTTTGAAGATTATTAAAAGTAATCTTGTGTTATTAGTGCTTACAGACAAAATGTTAGCATAGGGTAGTGAGAGAAACTTTTTCTGCCACTGCCTTGCACAATGCCTTGCGTATGTTAATGATGCCTTTTGCACACCTGCCAGAAAAACACACAAAAACACACACCTCTGCTTGTCATCTGTTGACATGGAGAATATCGAAGCAGTTATGGAGATTACTGGATAATATATCAGAATCTCCCTCAGCCTTTCACTGTTGGTATAGTGGTTAAGGAGCAGGATTAGAAACCTGAAGACCATAAGTTCCTGACCTTAAGCATAGAAGTCAGCTGGGTGACTTTGGACCAATCATTCTCTCATGCATCCCATCCCACCCCACCTCACATGGTGGCTGTTGTGGGAAAATAGATGAAAAGAATATCATTTATGCCACCTTGAATTATACCCAAAAAAGGTTGGGATATAAAACTAATAAATACATTATTGTAGGCTATTTTTTCCTCATAGTTTTGTGCTTTTTGATAATAACCCAAATAATAGATGACAGGCATCAGAGGATGGATGTGTGGTAGAGCCCTTTCTCGTTTCATAGGATCATAGAATTCTGGTGTTTGAAGGGAATCACACAGACCATGTAGTCAAAACCCCAAGATCTGCTAGCCCAGTCACCTATCAAACAGGCTAATTTTAATAGAGTCTATAATTCATGTTTTAACCTGGCATAATATCTGACAAGCATGGAAATGTGTGTGTGGGGTGGTGGTGGTAAGGAGGTTAGCCTTGCGAGGTAGACCTGACAGGAAGCACAGCCAGATGAGCTAATTCTATTTTATTGTAAGATTATATTAACAGAATGTTACCAGTCTTAAAGTACCGTATTTTTCGGAGTATAAGACGCACCGGAGTATAAGATGCACCTTAGTTTTGGGGGAGGAAAACAAGGAAAAAAGGCCTCTGCCTCCAAGCAATTTGCCAAACAGCAAACAGTACAGATGATATACACTGTTTGCTGTGTATTTCTGTGCATGTGTGTCTGACCCATAGAAATAGCAAAGAATTGGAGAAATGTACATTATGGCAGTATATTAATCCCAGAAAATTTTCTTAAATGTAATCACACTAACTCCTTCCAATTATTTAAATAGATCTACTCCAAACATGACTAAGTCAGGGTTTCTCAGCTGCCTTCTTTTAATACTAATACTTAATACTAATACTTAATACTAAAACAGGACATTTCAGATTATACTTTTACAGATCTTTAAAATTGATGTGGCTTTCTGGAAGTATTCTCTGCTATTTAAAAGAAGATACAATAGCACTGGGCCTCTTCAGAGCAAGCATTTATTTTAAAAAGATTCTTCATTTTGTTAAGTTGTCTAGAACAATAATAAAGCAGTCTTTAAAAAATAAGTCTAATAATTTGAACACTCTACAAACATTAAACAAAATAACATATTAACAGAATCTGCCTCTACCTAGGATAGAACTCACAACCTCCTGATTGTGAGGCAAGAGCTCTAGCTCTGAGCCATAGCAGCTATAGCTTGCCTCCTTTTGATTTCAGCAGTGTAATATTGCCAGCAGTTTATCTCCCAGCAATTTGTCACATTACAGCCACCGTAGTTATGGCTTGCAAGTCTGTCAGCTGTAGATCGGGAGGCAGTTTATCTCTTCTTGTGCTCTTCTTGTGCTTTGCCCTGTTTGCTGCAAAGAGGTAAATTGCTGGCAGGCAGAGGCCAAAGGGTGGGGGTGGCTGGGTGGGGCTGCATTCGGAGTATAAGATGCACCCAGGTTTTCACTCTCTTTTTGAGGGTAAAAAGGTGTGTCTTATATTCCGAAAAATACGGTACATTTCTCTCCCAATCTCTTTTAGACCCTAAGAAACTAGGGAGGGTGTCTTCTAGCTGCTTCCTGCTGTGGTCTAAGTTGCTTTTGATCTGACCATTTCCTTGGTTGCCTTTCTTCTCCCTGTTTGCCAAGGTCATTCCTACTTCTATTACTTAGTGTTACAGGATGAAGTATGTGAGAGAGACATCCGGATTGTCCAGTGTCTCCTGCTTGTCAGCTGTAATTTGGGCTCCTTTTCAAAGGTGCTAAATCTGTCTTTCAAAACAGCCAAAATAGCTTACAGCAGGTGAGGGGATAGGCTTAGGATATTCAGGTTGATTCAGATTGGTTTAGACACTTAGCATTATTGAGGAAGAGTCATTGTTGAAAGATCCCAGAACAGAATGGCCTTGGACAATAACATCCAGAGTCTAGACAGGAAATACTAGCTGTTCCCACCCTCTAGGTTCAGCTGACATGGGATGGTGAAGCATATCTGCAGTAAAGTTGCAATGAACCAAACCTTTGGCAGATGCCTGAACCAAAACTGATTATTTTGCAAGTACAATTATCATAGAATTTTCTTCACACACCCTTCCTGATGCCCCTGATTCTGTCTCATCTACATTGGTCATAAGTCAGTGCTCACTAGATCAGAGAACAAGAAAGTATCCAAAACAAAAGCAGGGTCAGAATCCAGTGATCCACATAATCATGTTCTGTGAGTAAGGGCAGCAATCCAAGGAGGACATAGGTGCTGATCAGAAGTGTATGAAACCCCAGAAAGCCACCAATCATTTGTCAGTAGCTGATATAAATTCAGATTGCTGAGAACATTGAAAAGTTGCCAGGCACAGATTTAGATACCATAAACGAGATAAACTCTCTGAGCCCGATGATTGCTAATTGCTTAAGACTTGGAGGAGTCCTGATTTTTCAGTCTACTCTCAGGCAACCTTAAATCGTTTAGCTGCTTGTCTTTTAAGCAGACAACAAGCCTGTGGAATTATTTCCTTGTCCCAATATTTCGGAAATTTAGGGAGTAGAGTAGAGTAGAGTAAAGTAGAATAGAGTAGAGTAGAGTAGAGTAGAGTAGAGTAGAGTAGAGTAGAGTAGAGTAGAGTAGAGTAGAGTAGAGTAGAGTAGAGTAGCTTTATTGGCCAAGTCTGATTGGAGAACGACACCCACAGAATTTGTCTCTGGTGAATAAGCTCTCAGTGTAAATGCACTTTATCTATTTGTGGGATAGAAAGCACAGAACTTTATCAGCTTGCACTTAACAGGATGTCCTTAAAATTATGTTGTTTCTAGTACGGGAGTATGCTCTGTGATAGATTTTGAATGCTGTGTGAATGCATTCAGTATAACAAGGAATCCGAAGGCATAGAGTAAATAGATGCTGTGTTCCAAGGGGTTGCTAACTGTGACTGGGGTTAGTTAGTCTCTGAGATCTCTGATTTAAGAGAATGCAGAAGGAAAATCAATCAAAGAATTCATTTTTCATATGTTTTGATAATTTGTCATTACATTTTATTGGCCTAGTTGGAGTGTTGTTTTAGTTATATCTGCCAATAGAAAAGCCTAGCAATAGGTCCCATTAAATCAGCATCTCCAGCAAATATCAACCTGGCCATAATCACTACTTGATATCAAATAGGACAAGAAGCTACTGCTATTTAGGCTGACATTTGGAGTTCTATTTCTGAGGAAGCAGAAATGATGGAATGTAGAAATAAATCACCACAAGTGAAAGCCCTCTACCATTATCTCCAGACAAGCAAGTCATATACAAGGAAACAACTACCATAAGTTTTGTACAAATGTCAAAGTGGCTGAAAAAAGGGAGAGATGACAAATCAGCATTTTTAAAATGACAAGCCAACTTCTTAATGCCTACTTTAGGGAATTTACATAACCAATAATGTAATATTTTCCCATATTAAAAAAACCCTAGCATATATGAAAGAGATAAATTATGTCAATCTTGTCATTCTATATAGCATTTTAAAATTTATGCTCTGACTTACAGTTCGGAGTGTTCGGATACTACAACTGGTCCAAAATGCAGCTGTGCGTGCTGTCATGGGCGCCGCTAGGTATACCCACACAACTCCCATCTTACGCGAGCTGCACTGGTTACCGATCGGTCTCCAAACGCAATTCAAGGTGTTGGTCATTACCTTTAAAGTCCTACATGGCTCAGGACCAATTTATCTGCATGACCACCTTCTACAGCATTCCTCCCAGCGACCAGTGAGATCGCACAGGGAGGGCCTTCTCCGGGTCCCGTCAGCCAGACAATGTCAGCTGGCAGGTCTGTGGGCGAGGTCCTTCTCTGTTGCGGCTCCGACCCTATGGAACGAACTACCTACGAGATCCGCAATACCCCTACCTTGCTGGCCTTCTGGAAGGCCCTTAAGACCTGGCTTTTTCGGCAGGTCTAGGACTAATGAAATCACCCCATGTATGTATGTGTTGCGATGTAATTATTTGTGAAAGGTTTGTTTGAACTGTGTTTTATTTGTCTTTTTATCCTATAATTGTATTTTTATAGCTGTAAGCCGCCCAGAGTCCCTTTGGGAGTTGGGCGGCATATAAATTTTATTAAAATAAAATAAATAAAATAAAATAAATTGGATACACAATAATTACAGATGGTTCTCAACTCAGTACCATTTGTTTAGTGATGATTCACTTAACGGTTGCATCAAAAAGGTTGTAAAATCAGGTGTGACTTGCTTAATGACTGCATTGCCTAGCAGTGGAAGTTGCAATCCCAATTGGGGCTATAAATTGAAGACTATCTGTATTCCACAATAAAAAGAACCAGAAAAAAAAAGGTCTATTCAGTCTTGGGAAAGAAAAGCCATGTATGGCCTTTAAAAAAATGATTGTGCCATAAAACATAACAGAGAAATGGAGGGAGGAAGAAGGATTTTTAAAAAAGAAAGACTGGAATGGTTATGGGGGCAAATATAAAAGGTAAAATCTCATTTGAGTTGATGTTGAGTCCAGATCATGCTAGTTTTTTTAGGAATGATTTGTTATTCTTTTCTTTACAAGAATGCATCATCTTGTTTGGCTCATGATTGGTGTCACCAAAAGAGTTTTGCTGATAGACAACCTTTCCCCACCCCCTCACCCCAACAAGGCAATCTATAGAAAGAAAGAAAGAAAGAAAGAAAGAAAGAAAGAAAGAAAGAAAGAAAGAAAGAAAGAAAGAAAGAAAGAAAGAAAGAAAGAAAGAAAGAAAGAAAGAAAGAAAGAAAGAAAGGCACAATGTTTCAGAACATTGTTCTCTTAAAAAACTTTACTAAAGAAAGGTATAGTTCTATCCATGTTTACTTTAGAACAAAACAGAATGCTCAGTGGGTAGATTCTCAGTAGGTAGGTTTAAAATTGCAATTTGATAATGACAAAATCCCAAACATAATGAAAAATATAGATTTCATTTTGATTGCTTATTTCAGTACCATGCTTGATCAAAACAAGTATGTCATTAGCTTGAAATTTTAATCCTTCCAATTTGTTAATCATGGATTTTCTCCCTAAGCTGACAGTTTAAAGCTTGAACCCCACTGATATGCTAAATTCCAAACCTCCAAGCAAGTATTCTGAGACCCTCCCAAAACTTGCTAGGACTTGCCTTTTTATCATACAAGTGTAGGAAGTTAGCATCCATCCCTCTCCTAGAATATCCTAGGACAGTGATGGCGAACCTTTTTTGGCTTGGGTGCCAAAAGAGTGTGTGCGCGCGCGATAGAGTGCGCGTGCGTGCCCACACCCATAATGCAATGCCCTCCCCCATGCATGTGCACAACCCCCGCACTGCCCCCATGCATGCACACAACCCCCCGCACTGCCCCCCTGTGCATGCGCACAGGCTTCACTGAAGCCTCCAGACTTCCGGTAGGCCCGTTGGGCCGTTTTTTGCCATCCCCAGGGTTTAGGAGGCTTTCCTGAAGCCTGGGGAGAGCAAAAACGGCCGAAAAGAAGGCCGAAAATCAGCTGACCATGCACGCTGGAGCTGACATAGGGCAACGCCTTGCGTGCCCTCAGATATGGTTCCGCGTGCCACCTGTGGCACCCGTGCCATAGGTTCGCCATCACTGTCCTAGGAAATATTAAAAAGGCAGAATATTATATAGAATATCCCTGGAAACATGCTTTTAGACAGAAAAAGACTCACTCTTAGTAGCCCCCACCTTTGTCAATGTGCCATCAGGGAATGGCCCAGCTCACTCATTCCCCCCACCTTTGTTAGCCTGGACCAGTCTATTCTACATAACAAAGATCTACCTCCTTCAGACAGAGCCATATTAGGAATTGCCCAAAGCCCTTTCATTACACCATCACCCAGCAAGGGTCAGCCAAACTTGAACTCAAAAACACAGCCTACAGAGTTGCCCCTGCATGACCCCTGGGAGTCTGACCACCAATCAGAGTGCATTTCTTATACAGGAACAGGAAACTTTGAGGTGGGGCCCAACAGAGATTATAAAAACTCAGGGACTCTCAGCAACTTCTTTTTCTCTTCACCCAACATTTGGAAGCATTTGATCCACCTTTTCTGTTCAGGAACTCATGCCATGGTCTCCTGTCCACCATTAAACCTTCTTTCCTAGCAACTTCCATGAATCCAGTGTCTTTTTCCCCACTTGGAATTGAACCCAGAAGGATATTCCTAACAACAATTGCCAGTGTTTTCCCTTATGCACCTATACAAACAATGTCTTTAAATATGTGAATGTATATCCTCTTTCTTTAACAGCTAAAAGCAAATAAAATAGGGCCATTGCATCATTCCATCCATTACTGCACCCATTTTGACTGTTAAAAATTGTTGGTTTTTTTTGCTGACCCAACAATTTTTAATCAAAACTGGAAAGCATGGGTATCAATTGGTTTGCAATGAGTTGGGCATGGGAGCAGAATGATGTCATCTCTTACTTCACTTACAACAGGGTGAATGGCTATTCTGGAGATGGCCTAAGAAGTGCAACTCTGCCCTATATCTTTCTTAAAATCTAATGTATAAGTAGAGAGAATTCCATGGTAGGTAACTGAAATGAAAATTGTTGTTACATGGGTTGAATAACATAGATCTAAATTCAATATGACATGGTTTAAATTATTTTATTTATTTATTTATTTATTTATTTATTTATTTATTTATTTATTTATTTATTTATTTATTTATTTATTTATTTATTTATTTATTTATTTATTTATTTATTTATTTATTTATTTATTAAAATTTCTATGCCGCCCAACTCCCGAGGGACTCTGGGCGGCTCACAGCATATATAGAAACATATAAAAGTAAAAACAATTTTATAAAAAACCATATTAAAATACTATGCATAATTTAAAAACTTTCATTCATACCCCGCCTGCCGGAAGAGCCAAGTTTTTATTGCTTTACGGAAGGCCAGCAGGGTGGGGATAATCCTGATCTGAAGGGAGTTGGTTCCAAAGGGAGGGGGCTCCCACAGAGAAGGCTCTCCCCCTCGGCCCCGCGGGGGGGATGTTTGGTTGATGGATTCATTCTTGGGGAAATAAATTAGGAATGTAAATGTTCATTAAAATTATACCCTACACACTTAAGCATTAAAAGATACACACATGCAAATGCCAAAATTATGAGTATCACGTTTTATGGAAAATAGACTACTTAGAACATTGACATCATATTCAATCCATACAAGATAATATGCTGCTTAACAAGTCCACAAATTTTATTTTATAACAAATTCAGTGAGCCATATCTAAATGTCATTCACAAATATACACATTTTGCAAAGAAGGTGGTCTTTGTTAGGCCACTCAACCCAGTCTCAAACTGATGATGAAAGGTTTGTTGACCAAGTATCTCAGTTGCTTCATTTCACCCTAACATGTCAATCTTGGATATAATGCAAAGGGAGGCTCTCAACTAAATTTATTTAATTAAATACTTTTCCTTTGGTTGGAAATAAAATAAAATAAATGAAACAATGAACATTTCTCAGGATATAGACATTGGTCTTCATATCTCATCTAAGCTTAAAATTCTTCTTTAGCTGGTCCAGGTCTGATAGTTGTGACTATGGTGAATAAATACCATCAAATTAAATTATACCCTCCTCATTGTTTAATGAAATTAGAGCACAACTTTTTCAATCCTACCTTATTTTGAAAACAACTGTGAGGAGAAGGAAGTGGAATAAATTGACTCAGTGAGGACATGATAAAGATAAATGGGTAAATATTGTGTATTCAGCAGCTGATTTATTCCACTCTCTTAGATCTTGAGAAAGGGCAAAGAGCCTGGATGAAAGCATTGTCTGATCAAGCTGAAATGTTTACAGCTCCTTCTGGGCAAACAGGCAATGCATGGTACTCTTTTACATTCCAACCTTGTGCTGGGTCTAAAGTAAGGGTCCCCAAACTCTTCAGCTCATTGACCTCTTATAAAGTTTAAGATTGTTCATCAACCTCCAAACATTTATTATATGAAAATAATAAATACTAATGTGGGAAGCCCCCCTTCCTAGACAATGAAATATTTTGGGGGATATTAAAAGAGGCAGATATTTCACCAAAGGAGAAATGGAGAAAAGTCTTAACAAAGGTAGATAGCAGCCCCAGTCTTCCTGCCATATCCTCAAGAAGAAGCTTTAAGTCTTTAGAGATGGATATTTTGTACCTATTAAGAAGGACTGGGCCAATCTATTTATAAACAAAACTCCTTTAGCCACAGCTCCCACAGAAGGCTGTAGCTGATGGGATTAAGAATTTACTTCCCCCCCACCAAAATTCTAAGGACAGGACATGACCTTTAGGACATAATAGGATTAACCCACCACCATTGATATAGTAAAAGACACAAGGCTCACTACATTGCATAACCCCCTGAAGCATCTCAATCACCAAATCCCAGAACCCTATAAAAATCCATCTACTCACTCAGCTATTTGGTCAGCCAGCCCAGAAACATGCTACTGTCACTGAAGTTTCTGGAAGTCAAATAATCAGGGACCTTCTTTCCTTGTAGTCTTTCTCCTGGATTGGAACCGGACTGGATTTTTCTTCCAATACTACTTTAAATAATAATAACAATAGCCTGGAAGTAACAATAAAATAGAAAAAATAGGAGAAAATAACAAAATACAAAGATCTACAAATAGAAGTAGAATGATTATGGCAAAAAAAGACACAGACAGTACCAATACTAATAAGTGGCTTGGATGCAATCCAAAAACATCAGGAGCATCACTTGAATCCAATCTGCATTGACAAACTCACCAATAGTCAGTTGCAAAAGACAGCTTTGCTTGGAACAGCTTACATTCTGCAATATCTTTTAACACTATCAAACAACATCTGCCCATTATTCCAGGTCTTGGGAAGGACCCAATACGTAGATAAAAATCCCAAGTCTACTCTTAAGATTTGGACGACTCTGCCATCAACCACAATAATAATTTCAGTCACTTGGATAGTCCCAAGACTATCAATCCTATCAACAAAGTCCTACCAGTTAACGACTACTTCAGCTTCAACCGCAATAATACACGAGCTCACAATAAATACAAACTTAATGTAAACCACTCCAAACTTGATTGCAAAAAATTTGACTTCAACAACAGAGTGGTCAATGCCTGGAACACTTTACCTGACTCAGTAGTTTCTCCCCCAAACCCCAAAAACTTCAACCTCAGATTATCTACCACTGACCTCAACCCATTCCTAAGAGGTCAGTAAGGGGCGTGCATAAGCGCACAATTGTGCCTACCGTTTCTGTCCTAATGTACCCATATATTCATACCTCTTTTACTCTTATTCATGCTTGTACTATTACATATGTATTCAATCATGTTTTACTGTTTATACTTTGCTTATAATCATATATGCTTGACAAATAAACAAATATAAATCCTTGGGGGTCCATATTGGCCATTTTGATCAACTCTGATCTAAAAGAACTATCACTTAAGTGAAGGCATAGGATAAGTTACTTTGTAGCAGTAAACTCTAGTGAGTTACAAAAAGAAAAAAGAGCATGACATAAACCGGAAGCGATCTCAGATAACAGTATCAGCTAGACCTAATCAACAATCTATGAATCAGTCTGTGCTTAAAAGCCATAATCTAGAAAAGTGGTGCACTTTCAGTAAAACTACATGTTGCAAAGTATAATTTCTAGGCATGTTGTATTTTTACATGCCCCAATTGTTTGGCATTATGACATTATCTTGCTTCATATTTTCTGTCCTGCTGTTCATGTGATTCACAGTGAATTTATGTTTGAGAAGTAGAGGGGAAGAAAAAAAGGAGAGGGAGGGAGGGAGATAGATAGACATATGACACAACAATTCTTTCTTTTTCCAGGCTGCTGGGTAGAAAAGTTATGAGTGTCTCAGACTGGCTGTGAATGTTTCACAATGATGCTTTAGTTCAGTTCTCTCAATGACTCGGCTATGAAGCAGTAAATACAGCATGCAGGAAAGGTATTCCTGTGGCACTTACCTTATTTTGCTGCATGGTTAGTCTTTGTGATGCCTGTAATCGATATGGCACTGCTGACAATTTGGATTGAAGTGGAATAAGAAAAAGAATATTTCCCTCAAGACCCCAAGAAAAAGTAATGGTTGAAGGGATATAAAGCGTTTCAAATGATTGCAGCCATATGACTGAGGAGCTCTAGAAGAAGCATTCCAACAGCTGGGAACAAGTGGAGCAAAAAAGCACCATTACTATAAGCAAACTGAAGCTAATGGTTTTCTCGCTCCTTTAAAAAAAAAGAGCTACACACTTACTTACTTACTTTTACTGTTAGTTTTAAAAGAAGAAAAAGTGTTGGGAAAAATAAGCATAGCAAAACAGCAAAGATAATCACAGATTTCTGTGATCTATTTTAAACAATTATTGGCATGGAATGCAATTAATTTCCACAAACATTTAAGTCTGTTGATTTGGGCTTCTAGTGTTTTCATAGTACTAAAATACTTCTCTTATGATTACAAAAAGTTGAATACTGTTACAAGAATGTTCCGAGTTCCTTTTCTGAGCTGGGATATACCATATGTTCCGGCATATAATCCAACGACTTTTTAACCCAGGAAAATCTTCTAAAAAGTCGGGGGTCGTCTTATACGTCGGGTGCTGAAACTTCCAAGCCGTTCTCTAGCCAAGTGGCCAAAGTAGTCCCGGAGCCCCAATGCCGCCCTGCATCTCGGTCTCCTGCTGGGAAGGCTGTTGTCACCGCCACCAGCTGGTGGCTTAAGGCAAGAGGTGGGAGGGAGATGCGGGCAGGAGCTTGCCACCAATGCTACCACTTCTGGCATCCCCGCGCCTCTCACCCCGCTTGCCGGGGAGATTTCACACATGCACAGAAAGAAATATTGGAGCGGTGATAGCAGCAGCGGCAGCTGTAGTGCGTGCTCTCCTTCCCTCCCATGCGTGTTAACCCTGCCGGCGCTGTGGTCGGGGACTCAGTCGGGTGGCTGGAGCCCCACAGGAGATGGAGACAGAGGCTCCTTCTTCCTTCAAGGGGAGGGGAGCAACCCACCCACCTACCTTGCTTGGCGTGGCTCCCCCGGGAGCGGTTCGGACCTGGAAGTGCGATGCTCTTCCAGGCTTCTCTTCCAGGACTTGGTGTCTTGGAAGAGGGCTGGACGAGGGAGAAAAGAGCCATGGTGGGGATTGGTTTGCAGGGAGAAAGGAAAGAAGGAAGGAAGGAAGGAAGGAAGGAAGGAAGGAAGGAAGGAAGGAAGGAAGGAAGGAAGGAAGGAAGGAAGGAAGGAAGGTATGGAAAGGGGAAGGGGAAGGGGAAGGGGAAGGGGAAGGGGAAGGGGAAGGGGAAGGGGAAGGGGAGGAAAGGAAAGGAAAGGAAAAGAAAGGAAAGATGGTAGGAAGGAAGAAAGACAGAAAGAAAGAAAAAGAAAGATGGTAGGAAGGAAGGAAGATGGTAGGAAGGAAGGAAGACAGACAGAAGGGAAGGAAGGAAGGAAGGAAGGAAGGAAGGAAAGGAAGAAAGAAAGAAAGAAAGAAAGAAAGAAAGAAAGAAAGAAAGAAAGAAAGAAAGAAAGAAAGAAAGAAAGAAAGTGTTAAGTCTCTGCAATAATGAAACTTGAGACGAGGCTTGTGTCTGCAGCTCTTTAATAGCAGGCAGTAAGCAAACTTCAGCAATGCATGGTCTGTGACAGGGGTTTAAATAGGGAGCCCAGCAAAATGGCAGCCAATCAGGTTTTCCCTATTTAAATCCCCTGTAGGACTGGAGTGAAAACTTCTCTAGTCCTTCAATACATGAAAGAAAGAAAGAAAGAAAGAAAGAAAGAAAGAAAGAAAGAAAGAAAGAAAGAAAGAAAGAGAGAGAGAGAGAGAGAGAGAGAGAGAGAGAGAGAGAAAGAGAGAGAGAGAGAGAGAAAGAGAGAGAGAGAGAGAGAAAGAAAGAAAGAAAGAAAGAAAGAAAGAAAGAAAGAAAGAAAGAAAGAAAGAAAGATGTTAGGAAGAAAGACAGAAAGAAAAAGAAAGATGGTAGGAGGGGTAGTCTTATACGGCGAGTATATCCCAAACTCTATATTTTAACTGGAAAAATTGGGGGTCGTCTTATACGCCCAGTCGTCTTATATGCCGGAACATATGCTACAAGCAATTAAGACACGGAAGTGGGCTGCTGGTGGAAAGAAGGTGATCTATTTGCTCTTGGGGGCAGTTACAGAGAACCTGGGGTACAGAGAGCCTTTTTTATAGGGGGCTGGTCTTTGGTGTGGGCTTGGGGGAGTTGTGAACATGCTGGTTCTAGTTTGTGACTTAACTGTCTTCCTTATGTCTGTTGACTTGCCTTTAATTATGTAAATGGTGCTTGGGTGTGGGGAAGTGTGTCTGAATAGATTCTTTGTCTGGTTAATTACTCTTGCCCAGGTACTTGGTTTTGGTACTTGGTTTTGCTATTGCCAATCGTTAGCTTAGCAGAGGTGCAGTTTAGCAATCTATTGTTAAAATGTACCTCCCATAGTTTCTGGTCACAGTGGATCATGGATTTGTGTTAATGGTTAAGGGATAGCTGAGACAGAGAAATAAAGTTAAATTTGGAATAAAGAATCTCCTATGATGATGATGATTGATTATTAAAATAAAATTCTTTCCAGTACACATAATACAAATTGTGAATACTCAGTGACTATTCCGAGTATGATTGAGGGAGGGAAAACTGAGAGAAATTTCTTGCTGCATTATCAATAATCAATATTTGCACAGCAGTTCAGGAAGCAGAATAGCTTGCATTCTGAGTGTGCATCAAACCTGGGTGAACTCTGGATTTCAAGGCTATTTGAAATAGATTTTTCATTTCTGCAGATGGAAGAAACACGTCTAAATCACACTTTATCAGATTTGGGTCTCCAGAGCTTTAGGTTCTGTAAAGGATAGCGACTTGGGAAAAGAAAATAAGAATGGCCTTTGTTTTGTACCAAATCATAATAAGCGAAATATATACCAATGGCATGTCTCCTTAGTTACTGATAAGTTTAGGGGGGGGGACTGGAAATACAGTGTTGCAAAATGAGCTGAGTTATATGAATTTGGGCTGTGGAAAGCTATTGCTCAACAGCATCTGAACAATTACTAGTTCTATTCCTGCCATAAGCATTTTCTCTGTTGGTTTTCCAGGAGATGAAAGGGGTTTCAAAGAGCTTTAAATGGAGTGTTTCAGTTAGCCTAGAAATTTACTTGAGCTGTTTCTCATTTTTTTAAAAAATAATGGTTTAGGAATAATTTACAAAATATCTCATTTAATTCTCGATAGGCAAAGGAAAATAAAAAAAAATGCAAGTGTTTCTTAGCATAGGAATAAATTCATTATGGAATGCATGGGTTGAGGAACTATTTACATCTATGCACTTATTCCCTCACATCATATCTTACAAAGTGCATAAATTAAACTACAGTCCTCAAGTCACAACCACACAGATGGGACCAGAATTCTGTTTCTAAGCGTATAAGTATGTAAGCTATGCTATGAGTTTGGTTTTTATCTCATTCCTTCTAATAGATTTTTTTCTCTACCATTTGTTTGATTATATATTAAAAAATCTTCATATATCAGTGAACTACCTAGGAGGAAAAAGAACATGGCATGGTCTTTATCAATCCTGTAAATGAGAAATTAAAAAAATAAATGTATTGTGGTATCAAAATTGTGACAAAAGCAGTACCACATGACTTGATTCTGTCAGCTCCTTCAGCACAGTAGATTTCCATACCTCCATAAGAAAGCCGTTGTTTGAGGAACTTGGAAATCAAGATCCACATTTTAAAAGTTTTAGATTTTCACCTCATCTTTCAACATAGTGTAGGAAGTTAGCACCCACCCCTCTCCTAGAAAAAATGAAATATCCTAGGAAATATTAAAAAGGCAGAATATTATATAAAATATCCCTAGAGAAATTGAGACACATGCTGTTAGAAAGGAAACAGACTCACTCTTAGTAGCCCCCACCTTTGTCAATGTGCCAGCAAGGAATAGCCCAGATCACTCATCCCCCCCCCCGACCCTTGTTAATAGCCTGGAGCAGTCTTCTATATAACAAAGATTTATCTCCTTCAGACAGACAATTCCTCATATTAGGAATTGCCCAAAGCCTTTTCATTACAGCCAAGCCTGGGACAGACAAAAGCCTATAGAGTTGCCACTGCATGACCCCCTGGGAGTATAACCATCAATCGGAGTGCATTGCATACACAGGAACAGGAAACTAGGAGGTGGGGCTCAACAGAAGTAATAAAACCAGGAGACTCAGCATCTTTTCCTTCCTTTTCTCTTCACCCACATCTGGAAGCATGTGATCCACCTTTTCTGTTCAGGAGCTCATGCCATGTGCTTCTGCCCACCATTAAAACCTTCTTTTCAAGCAACTTCCATGAATCCAGTGTCTTTTTCCCCACTTGGAACTGAACCCAGAAGGATATTCCTTACAACAATAGCCCAGGCAATGTAATTTCAATGAGAAAAATCAAGTGATACTCAAACAGAATGTATTTTAACTACATTTATTTTCTAGATCAGTTTTAAACTGGATTGAGCTACCTTCCCCAAGATGTTACAGGGTAAAGCAAATGACTTAATGGCCACTCTTGAACATCTCTTCCTACTATTCATTTAGTCTTATCTGCACAATCCAGGTCATTTTTTTATTTCATATCATTTTACTTATAATTCAAGAGGGGGAAAACCCTCTTCCACTCTGAGGTAATCAAAGTACTCTCTTACTAGTTATGTCTCACAGATAATCTGGAGTCTGGGAAAAGGTCTATAGCAATCTGGAAAGTTAATGGATTCATACAAGTGAGACCTTTCTTAATTAATACAGGAAGATTTATTTTTAATTATATGGCTGCCTCTCCACAAAGCAACTCTGGGCAGCCAACAGAATTTAAAATTAAAACAACAATATAAATAGCTGTAAAAAAAACCCCACAGCTTCGAAGAAAATGATATATCAGCTGAGAATAAAGAATCTCAAAGCAACTTTAAACCATCCAGGCCTCACAAACGTTCCAATCCCCTTGTCCAATGAATAGATTTTTTTTTCCTTTTGAAAACTTATTTGATGTAAGATTAAATGAGCAGGACTCACAGATGCTCACCTATAAGCTTTTATTAGGTTGATCCTCAAAGATTCTGGATGCTTACAACAGTGACCTATATCGCTTTTACATGTTCTATCAAAGATAATCCATCGATTTGATTGATTTTAATTATGTGCCATAAAGTCACTGTTGATTCCTAGCAACCACATAGATAGATCTTTCCCATGACAGTCCCTAACCTTTTCTTTCAAGCCTCCCAACAATGCATTCATCACCACTGTAACTGAGTCCATACTCCTTGCTGCTCATCAGTCTCTTACCTTTCCTTCCAGTTTTCCAGCATTCAAGCCTTTCCAAAGAGTCTTTGCATAATGTGTTGAAACCAGGATAATTTTAATGTAAATCTATCTCTTTAAGAACAAAAAAAGGTTCTGTGATAGATGATGCATAGATATAAATAGAAATCTGAGCTGAATTTTGGCATGATATTTCAAATTTCAGTAGGAGAGCTCTAAAGTGTTTTAATAGGAATGTAGACAACGCAGATAGCTAATCTATGAAAATATTATCTAAACCATATATCAAAAGTCAACAAGAAATTGCATAGTCTTAAGTTATGCAAAAAGTTATGCAAAATAAGTCCACAAAGTTTCAAAACATTTACGGTGGAACTATCATAAATAGCTGTTAATTATTTAGGTAAATTATATAATATATATCTTTATATAATTTGCATGGATTCCTTTGCATTTACATACTGTATCTCTTATATATATATATATATATATATATATATATATATATATATATATATATATATATATATATATATATATATATATATATATATATATATATATATATATATATATATATATATATATATATATATATATATATATATATATATATATATATATATATATATATATATATATATGCGAAAACCACTCACACATTAATCACGAAATCTCCAGAACCGTAACGCCTACAAACTTGAAATTTGCCACCTATGTTCCTCTTGCCTTCTAGGTGCTCACTAAGAAAGGATTTTTCAAAATGACCATCGAAGCATGAGTATTTCTTATATTATTATTATTAATAAGCTCTGATGCTAAGAAGTTCTACTCCCCCTTCCCTACCTGAAAAGAAATCTGATCCAAATGCAAAACACAAGCAGAGGAGTTTCAGTTTCACTTTTGCTTTCACAGCAGCAAGCAGCTTTACTACAGAACAGTTGAGCTAAGCCGCGCTAGCCAGATGAATACTGATGGATACTGGTAGGCAGAGACAGATCCCCCCCTTATTTTCCTCCTCAGTTCAAACAAATCTGCTCCTTCTACTGTAACACCAGTTAAAGGGAAAAAATGTAAAAAATGCAGGAAAAGATATATAGATGCGATTAGGAAAACACAAGTAAGGGTAGCTGCCTGTTTCTCCCATGGCCAGTTCTATGTGGCATGCTCCAGAGTCAGTTCACCTGGCAGCCTGGTCATCCTCCAGCCAGAGAGCAAAACCAGGAATGTTGTTTACAGGGAGGTCCTGAGCAATTCATCTGAGGTATGAATTGAAAGTCTATGCTATGCAAATAATGTCTTCATCTGTAACAGAAACTTAGCTTACCATCTCTAACGAAATAATACAATCCCTTTTTAACTACTTAATAATTTTCAAGCTTTAAGTGTCAATTTATCAAGCCCCATCACATAGTTTTGTAGCGAAGCATGGGTATCAGCTAGTAAAGTATATCCTGTTTTAGCAAAGAGTTCCTTCATCAACCATTAAAGCTGAAAAATGCTTGGAGTTTTAGTTTCTTCTCTCAAATCAACATCTCTGGTGTTAAATCATTTTAACTGAAAGCGTGTCAGATCAATTGTCACATGATAGTTTTGGGATTTTATTTATTTATTTATTTAGTTTTGTCTGTGCAACTGGTTAACAATTAAATGGGAAATTAAATGGGAAAGACATTTGCAAATCTCCACAAATGGTGACAGTTTTGAATTGTCCACTCTCTTTTAAAGTTGAAGTAAATATGTGGACAACCAAATGATGGAAGATGAGGAATAGGAAGGGTCATTGCTGAGCATTTTCAGATGTCTTCACAGAGGATACAGTGGCCCTATTATCTCGGGGTATCATCTAGAAAGACGATAATAAAGTTAGTGGTCCCAGCTGAGAGGAAAGCAATAAGCAACTTGCCATCCCCCAGGGTTAAAGTGACCAGATTTTTTTTTAAGTGGGACGGGGGGGCCCGCCTGGGCGCCACCATTTGTTTTGCCCTCTGCGCATGCGCAGAATGCTGCGCATGCGCAGAGGGCAAAACACAGCAAATGTCGGCGTCCAGGTGGGGGGGGAGGCAGGAGGCCTTTCCTCGCCTCCCACCTCCCCTTCGGGAGCCGGCAGCCCTTCGGGAGCCCGCTTCCCCTTTGGGAGGCCTTTCCTCGCCTCCCGCCTCCCCTTCAGGAGCTGCCCTGGGGCCGGCCTGGCTGGCAAGCAACGAACGGGAGGCGGGAGACGGGGAAAGGAGGCAGCCGGCAGCTTACCTGCTCCAGGCATCCAAGTGCCCCGGTCTCCCGGTCGCCCGCCCGGCCCCAGGGCAATGGCGGCAGCGAGGTGATGGGGGGAAGGAAGGGGAGGGGGATGAGGAAGGGCTGTTTGCGCCGCCGGAGGGGCCGCTCGTGAGCTCAAAGCGGCGATGGCTCCTCGTCCCTCACCCCTCCCAACAGCAGCATCCCAACAGCAGCGGCGCCTCCAAGGGCGGGGCTAGGGATGGGGCGGGGGAAGGAGAGGAGGAGCAGCCCCCCTTCCCCCTCTCCCCAGCAGGCAGCCGGCTCTCTGAAATTCCGCCCGACTTGCTTCCGGTACCTCTCTTTTGCTTCCCCTTTTAAAGTGACCAGACGTCCTGCTGTTTCGGCATTCTTTTCAAAAAAGCGGGACTTTTTGAAAAGAATGCGGGACGCGGGACACACGCTTGAAAAGCATGTCTGTCCCGCCAAAAGTGGGACGTCTGGTCACCTTACCCAGGGTAGAAAACTTTTTCCCTTCATGGATTTGCCAAGAAGAATCAGTAGGTCCTTTTCATTTGTATGTGCAGTTGATTATTGTATGTGTTTGTTGCTCTGGCTTATAATCCTTTCTGCTTTCTGTTGTTGTTTTTTTATAGGCAATCTGATGCCACCTTCATCCTGAATAAGCATAGTTAGAAATAGTTTTGATAAAATGAAATAATCGGAGACTTGTTCTGCTATTCAGGGAATGGAGAGAAAAACCAGGCAAAATAGGATTAGGTGGCATTTGTGTCTTTCTCAAAAGGCGGCAATATGATTAGCCTTCAGAACAGACACGGGTGTTTTTAAACTGTACATTGGCTGATGTACAAAGGGTGATGTTCAGCTTGTTAAATGCTGTTTGCCATTCAATTTGTGATGCCCTTCTCTTTTCAAAGGGAAAACTCCGGCCTGATTCTCAAGTGACTATTCAGTAAACAAAAGGTCACCTTGATCCATCTTGATTTTGAATTGGCTTCTTCATGTGTGCCACATATTAATATCATTATTAAGTATTACCAACTGTGAGATCTTCCTTAGTGATTGATTTAGATGTCACATTAAACTATGGCTAACACTTAACTGTTGTTTAGCATGAAGCAACATCCACAACAAAGCCATATGATTTCCTGATGCTGAGAAACTAGAATAACAACTGATCTGAAAATAGATGGCAAATCATTATTTATTCAGTTTTTTTGTCCTGATGTATGAAGTGGCAAAGCAAAACTGCCGCTATTGTATTACATATAAAAGGTTCTACACAATAGAGCGGAGTTTCTCAACCATTGCAACTTTAAGATGCGTAGCCTCCCAGAATTCCCCAGTCAGCATGCTTCTGAAGATGACAATTGTTATGCAAGTCCTTTGTCATGTCTATACTTTTTACCAATTTGGAAATGCAGTTTTCTGCTGAAAATAAATAAACAAAACATTTTAATGAGATGTGTTTAATTAAAGCAAACTCAGTGCAAAATATCATTTGTTAACAAAATGTGCACAGAAATATGTATATTGGAAGAAACATTCATGAAAAGTTTATTTGGAAATATTGCCAAACAAAATGGATTTAACTAGAGGTGGAAAAGTAAAAGTGAAAGATAAGTGAAATTGAATGTTGAATTCCTTGTGTGAAATTGAATTCCTTGAATTGCAATTACACGTGACCAATAAAGAATATTCTATTCTATTCTATTCTATTCTATTCTATTCTATTCTATTCTATTCTATTCTATTCTATTCTATTCTATTCCCATTCCCATTCCCATTATTTCCATTCCATTTCTATTTCTATTATTTCTGTTTCTATTTCTATTCCTATTTCTAGTTCTTTTCCTATTCTATTCCTAGTGCTAAGAAAACCTAAACTGAAAACAGATAAGTATCTCTAACATTTGATTTGGTAAATTTTTATCAACCCATTCCACAATATGTATCTACTAGGAAGGCAAGGTTTGTCATGAAGCTGGTGTTCTGTCTTAATTCAAGGAAAAAGTGGATTGAAAAAGGAAATATTTTTTGGGATTATTTCCTTAATAATCCTAGTATTTAGTGATTAAAATTGCCTTTTTCCTATTCTTCCAACACAATCTCAGGAACGTCACTTTATTTATACTTCTTTTAAAAAAAACCCTCAAAACAAACACGTTGTAAAAACACTTGCTTTTGAAAGGTCAGATAAACTTTATATCTAGTCCATGTGTTATACAAATGTATCATTCATTAATGTTGTAGATGGTTTCAAGGTCTTCAATTAAAATAGCATAAATCGTAAACAGTTGGTGCAGTGTAAAGTTTTTAATAATATAGGGAGACCAAGAAGACCCTGGTTACAATCCATGAGGTCCCTTATATGACCTTAAACTATTTTGCAACTTAATCTGCATTATAAAATGGAGGTGACAATATATGCCACGTTAAAACCCTTGTTTAAAACATGATATAAAGAAATAAATATTATTTGAAGGTCTTCATCAATTAATTCCAGTAATGGAGACTACTTGCTTTAGTAATACCTATTAGGGCGGTGCAAAACTCAGTTTGAAGATTTTGTTTGAGGGCAATTAGATTGTTATTGCTTTAAATTGAATTTTCTACCTGAATCTACACATCAATTTGATAGACCAAATCTAATCAGATGTTTTCAAATTGATTCAGATATTTAATGGACTTTTGTCTATATGTTTCTATCTAACCAATCTTTTGAATTGATTGATTTACCAGTTTGGGTCACCAAAACAAAGAGATTCAATTCTTTTAACTAAAATGCAAATTTTAATCAGATCTTAGATTGATTTGCACATCTCTACTCTAGTGATAGGCAGGCAATTGACAAGAAATAACAGCTTGATTGATCTATCTGTAAAAGTTTGGAACATTTCTACTTTTTAAGCTTTTGCTCCAATGGGCCTCTTGCATAGAGCATTACAATATCCTCTAGTGCCCTTCAATAGTATTCAAAAGCCTCAGCTGGCAGAAAATGCAGTGACATGAGCATATATGCATGCCTCTAAAATGACATATATTATACTTCTGCTCTATGAGCTGCATTGGGGCTGCTGGTTTTGATCTTTAAAGCTCCTCATGGCATGGGGCTGGGTTACCCAAGGAATCACCTCCACCTGATTGCATCTGCCCATTCTGTTAGGTCCAGCAAAAGAGGTATGCTACAGATCCTATCTGTGAAGGAGTTACATGTGGTAGGCCTCTTCTATCATGGCTCTCATCTTATGGAACACTATTCCCCTTGAGGTGAGACTGGCTGCTTTTAATTAGTATTTTTAATTGCATAATACTTTATAATTATTAGTTTTTGTGATGTGTTTATATTGTACACCACTCTGAGTCATG
This sequence comes from Diadophis punctatus similis, assembly GCA_023053685.1. NCBI lineage: Eukaryota > Metazoa > Chordata > Lepidosauria > Squamata > Dipsadidae > Diadophis > Diadophis punctatus. The sequence continues at coordinate 116,279,169 of JALIGW010000001.1, read as the reverse complement.
TTTTGTGAGATAGGTGGCTATATAAATATGATTTATTTGTCCCTGAACCAGTAATTTGTCATGGAGGAAAATATATTATTCTATTGGCTTACCCTAATACCAACTAGAATATCACCATGGTAATAATATTTTGTAGTCTTGATTTCAAAATGTCTGATTTTAGTGAGTAAGAAGAACTTGTTCCTAATGTATTTTCATAACAGAAGGGATAGGAGTCTTCTTCACTGTATGGAACTCTTCAATCCCTACTCCATTCATAACAAGCTATACTGTAATGTTGAATCCCTTTCTTTCAAAGGCTGGCTGATGTGCAGTGGTTACCGGTTATGAATATTGTAATGTTTCATTCCCTGCACTCACTGGGAGCTACACAGAATGATTCTTGAGGTGACTTTTATCTCTTAAGATTCTAGCAAAAAAATAATAATAATTCAAGGTTTCATGCTTCATGCACCATTCTTGAATTGCATCACATTTTGTCCTATGTACTGAAACCTGTATATGGGGGGTTGAGATGGGATAACTGGAACAATATTAGCAAAAAGTCAAAGTGTAAAGTGCTATATAACAAGAAAAGTAATGAATAATAATAACAACAATAGCAGCCTTATTTGGAACAGCTTACATCCAGCAATTATATTTTAATACCATTAAACAACATCTGGCTATACCAGGCTCTTGGGAAGCATTCAATAAGTAGATAAGAATGCCAAATCCAGTCTAAACATTTCGATGACTGTGTGATCAAACCATAATAATACCAAATGCATGCCAGCAGATTTTTTTTGAATGTGAAAAATACTACATAATACTGTAGTCATGATAAAGGTAAAGGTTTCCCCTGTTCATTCGTGTCTGACTTTAGAGGGCAGTGCTCATTAGATTAGATTATTATTAGAGTTGGAAGGGATCTTGTAGGTCATCTAATCCAACCCCCCACTCAAGCAGGAGTCCATACACCATTTTGGATAAATGGCAGTCCAATCTCCATTTGAAAGTCTCAAGTGTTGGAGCTCTCACAACCTCCGCAGGCAAGCTGTTCCACTGGTTGATCGCTCTCACTGTCAGAAAGTTCCTCCTTATTTCCAGGTTGAATCTCTCTTTGGTCAGTTTCCATCCATTATTCCTTGTCTGGCCTTCTGGTGCTTTGGAAAACAGCCTAATCCCCTCCTCTCTTTGGCAGCCCCTCAAGTATTGGAACACTGATATCATGCCACCCCTGGTCCTTCTCTTCACCAGACTGGCCAAGCTCAGTTCCTGCAACCGCTCTTCATATGTTTTAGTTTCCAGTCCCCTTATCATCCTGGTTGCTCTCCTCTGCACTTTCTCTAGAGCTTCAATGTCTTTTTTATAGTGGGGTGACCAGAACTGGATGCAGTACTCTAGCTGTGGTCTAACTAAGGCTTTAGAGAGTTGTATTAGTACTTCCCTAGTTCTAGATTGCATCCCTCTGTTAATGCAACTCAGGATTGCATTGGCTTTTTTGGCTGCCGCTGCACATCTTTGTTTCTTGGCCCAGGGTGCCAGCATTGTCCAAAGACTCTTTCCATAGTCACCTGGCCAGCATGACTGTATGCTGAGGCGCACAGAACACTGCTACCTTCCCACTAAAGTGGTACCTATTTATCTACTCACATTTGCATGCTTTCAAACTGCTAACTAGGCAGGAGCTGAGGGACGTATTGGGAGCTCACCTTTTTGTTCAGAGCTTGGGTCTTGAACCAAGCTTTCCAGCTTGGTTCAGCTTTCCAGCTGACAAGCTCAGCATTTTTAACCACTGAGACATCATGCCCCCTATGATAAGAATCCTTTAAAAAGCTATTAAAAAAAAATCAGTCTCATGAAATGGCAGAAATGCTATATCTACATGTGAGGAGGAATTTGCCTCCTCCAAAATTAATGACTTCTTAGACCATGTTTTTTTTAATTTGAGCTCACATTTTTAGTTAATGTGTTATTATGTACTTGAATAAGTTCACAATTACATGATATCCTTGTATAAGCAGTGTATATTTATGGTGATATGATTTATATAATGATAGTTGTATTAATAATACTAACATTAAATGGCCTAATTTGAAGCTTCTTAGGATGAATGTTGGATTATATGTGGCTGTTGAAATAAACATCTTTACCCTAAAGGAAACACATTTTTATGAAAATATTCAGATACCCATCTCATTTTTTAACCCACTGGCAGCACAAATGCATGTAGAAAATGTTCAGGAATCAACAATAATAAATTAAGTCAGTTTTCTTAAAAGATATTCCTTCCCTTTTTTCCTGGAATATGTTCTTACTTCATCTTCATTGAGGCAGCATTTTAACCGTAACTTAGATTGCTATAAAGTAACATCTACTATGGATGAGAGAGAAAAATTAGCTTTAATATTATCACAACTTTTCTATAGGCTTGAGGCACTGCTAAAAGAAAAATTGTTTACTACCCCTAACTTGCTTCAATACCAATTCTCCAATCCCCAGGTTCTGTTTATTCAATATCCTTTTTGAGGCTATCGGAATGAGGCATATTTACATGACATGCCAATCAGCACTTGCCCTTTTTGGCCAATCAAAACAGTCAGTTGCCAACTGATCTGTGTTTAGTTGCTGACCAGAAATGGGTTGCCATGTTCTACTCACTCAGTAGAACCTGTAGTATAATTTTAAAAGTATATTTCTGCTCTGTCTGGGTTTTCCATGGTAACCGTGTTATGATTTAAATTCAGAAATAAGCACTTTTTCAAAGTTAGGATGTTACTAATGTGAGGATCAGTTGAATGGCTGAAGAACACAGTGTCTCCTCATGTGAAGTTACAGACTGTCCTATATACCCAAAGCAGGGGTGGGTTCCTACCAGTGCGGTCCAGTGCGTAGCTGCGGTAGGGACCCGCCGATAACGCAATTTGCACACGACTGCTCCGGTACCATCTCCACCGGGCAGTCACGTGCGTCGCCATCTTTTTTTACAAATTTTTGGGCGATTTTGCTTCTGCGCATGCAAAAGTTTGTGCCGAAATCTCGTGAGGGGACGCGCGCACGTGAGAGAGATTTCGGCAAGATTTTGCTTCTGCGCATGCGTGGAAGCAAAATTGCACCGAAATCTCTCGCACGTGCATGTGCATCCCCTCATGAGATTTTGGCAAGATTTTGCTTCCGCGCATATGCAGAAGCAAAATCGCATGTGGGGGCATGCGCACATAGCATGCGCACACAAAGCATGGAGAAACACGGAGCAGCACACTGGTCTCAGTAAGTAAGCAACTTGCCCCTGACCCAAAGCTGAAAATGTTTTGCCTTTGCAATAGCATGAGTTGTTGCAAAACAATTACATTTTAGTTCTCCCTTGCTTCTAAGAACAGCTGGCACTGAATCATCATTAAGGCACAAGGACACCATCCCAGATTCATCTGCCACCAGACCTGTACCCCCATTTGGAAAAGCCCTCAGTTCTTTCTTCCCAGAAAGAACTGGTCCCAGTCTGGAACGAATGGCCCAGAAATGAGCATGCTTAGCAAAATATAAGGATGTAGTACAATGTTTTGTCTAGTCTAGGAACATAAGATATGAGGCAGCATGTCCTTATAGGATTCCCAGGATGACACAGAAATAAGGCCAAGTTTCTCCAAAAAAAGATGGGAAGTACAATAAAGTAAAATAAAAGGCAAATTGTAAAGTCTGGGACAAATCAAATAGGAAAAAAGGACAAAATTAAATAAGGAAATCAGTAAAGTAATAAAATAAGCAGGAAGATGAAGCAGTCAGTGCTGGAAAGTTAGGGTGCAAAAAGAGGAAGTAATTAAGGTAAGGGAACATTAGTGAGGATTTTTCATTGCCTATCTGATTTGTGCAAAACTATATTAAAAGGAGAGTTATTTTTATCAGCATTAGACAGAATCAGGGACATTTCAGAAAAAAACAGATACACTTTGGGCAAAACAAACCCTTGCTGGACAGATATGAGATAAAGAAATGTATGCCAAATGCCAGAAGCATTATACATCAGCAAATGAGCTCTCCTACCATCACATTGCCCAGGGGATTCTGTGGAGTCTCTGAAAGAGATAGGACCTCAGGACATTTCTATTTGTAGAAAGACACAACAAGCAAAAGGCTACATTGGCAACTGGTAAGATCCAAGGGCAAAGGAAAACAAATATTATAATTTTAGGTGGGCATGTTTGAAAGCTATTTGGGACGGGGCAAAATATTCTCTTTTGCTTTCCCATAACTGAGCAGGAAGGAAATGAACATTACTACATCAAATAAATTGAAACTGGAGAAACAAAACAAATGGCTCATTGGTACTCTCAACACCAAACTAACACTAGTGTAGTTAAAGAACTGCTTCTATCTAAAGGGATCTGATCAGTGATGAAATCCAATTTTTTTTACTACCGGTTCTGTGGGCGTGGCTTGTTGGGCATGGTGTGGCATGGTGGGTGTGGTGTGGCTTGTTGGGCATGGCAGGGGAAGGATACTGCAAAATCTCCATTCCCTCCCCACTCTGGGGCCAGCCAAAGGTGATATTTGCCAGTTCTCTGAACTACTCAAAATTTCCACTACCAGTTCTCCAGAACCTGTCAAAACTTGCTGGATTTCACCCCTGGATCTGATCATTCTTGACAAAACTTAGGTGTCCCACAGCTTATGTACAACTATGATCACTGATGTTATAGCTCCACTTCAAAACATGTATGTATTCAGTATAGGTTTGTATGTAAATATGTAAATGTGTATTTACTAGGCTAGGCAATTTCTAGTCATACCATGGGTAAATAGGATTAAAACAGAGCTACCATAATCATATTCCCAAATTTATTTCATTTACACTATCAGTCATGCAATTATTAGGAAGTGCAGTAGTGTGTGTTTTTATGATGCTGGTCTGAAGATCGGCAGGTTCCTGTTCAAGAACCAGTTTTTGCCATTTGGTGGGGTAAGTTCCTGTCACTCGCTCCCGCTCCTGCTGACCTAGCAGTTCAAAAGCGGGCAACTAAAAGTAGATAAATGGCTACCACTTTGATGGGCTCTATTTGGGAGAAGGAGGCGTTTGCGGTTCGGTGGGCTCTGTTGACATGGCGGCACCTGTTGGAGAGTGGAACTGTTCCCTTTGAGGTCTGGACGGATCATAAAAACCTAGAGGCTCTTCAGTCACCATTTTCGCCCTCCCCAGGCTTCAGGAAAGCCTCCAGAAACTGTGGATAACAAAAAACGGACCCAATGGGCCTACCAGAAGTCCGAAGGCTTCAGTGAGGTCTGCATGCATGCACGGGGGACAGTGCAGGGGGGTTGTGTGTGCATGCATGGGGGAGTGCATTGCATTATTGGTGTGGGCACGCATGCGCTGTTGCGCTTGCATGCGTCCTTTTGGCATCTAAGCAAAAAAAGGTTCGCCATCACTGCCCTATTCCTTTGGCTAAATAAAATGTTCAGATATAAGTCTAAAGTTACCCGGCCATTCATATATTACTGCATTAACGTAGTTAAGCTAAAAATAATACAGGAAAATGATAGTGTTAAACATTAATCTCCTTTTCTATTTATTTTATCTTTGTTGTCATACCAAGGAAAAGTTAGAGTGTTCAAAGAGCACACATCTTCAAACACCTATTTTTATTTGCATCTGCTCAAGATCCCCCCCACTTCATATTGCTTGCTTATCTCTTTCCTCATTTCAGTTGTCCTAAATCTACAATTTTACTGTAAATGGGGGTGGGGGATCCTGTTACTAATAATAAGGTGGCCATGCAGCATTTTTAGAGGCACCTCACATTATTAATATTTTATAATGTTTACTGCAAGTCAAATTCAAGAAAGAAAACATAAAAATCTCATGAATCTAAAAAACCACCCCGCCTCTCCTCATCTCTTACATGGAAATGCAGGTTGTTTATGTATTAGCATTGGTGGGTGATTACAGATAACCTTTTGAAACTATTCCAAGTATACCTAAAATTACCTCAAAATATGTCATAATTTTTAGTATTCAATCTTTGATGTAAATGAAACAACTAAAAATATTTTGGAAATTTACTTTAAAATGCATTAAGAAATTGTGTTTCGGTTATTGTTAGAAAGGTTTTTTTTTTCCGTTTAAAATTTACCTTTCTCACAAGCAATGGCACTTATGAAAAATAAGCTTTAAAAACAAATCAGTTATGTTTACGGAACATATTCTCCTTTTATCGGTTTTCCTTTTGTCTTTTTGATCTTCTTCATGCTTTTATTCCAGGGTGAAAATGATGACTTTCGAATTCTCTTCTGAAGTTTAACACTGGCATTTTCTATTTGTGAGCTGAACAGCCACAACTGTCTTCTTTCATCAGAAATGTTGTGATTTGTCCTTCCCCAACCTATGATTATCTTGAGCAATTTAATCTAAATAGGCTTTACTACTTTCACACATGAAGAGACAACAATAGTCACCAAAGTGCAAATGTGATGAACCATTGACTTGGCAGAGTCAGGCAGAGGCACAAGGCGTTCACAAAAGCTGTAACCTATGCAACCAATACAGAGCTAAAGAGTTACCGACTGTTATAAAGCTATTGGACATTTTAAAGAAATGTAAATTGTGCACACACTATGATCTTTACTGTAAACCAGATAGAGAAAAGAAGCATTAAAGCTAATTATTGAAAGCCAATTGCGGAGAACTACAGAACAAAAGCTATTTCCTTTTATGATAAGTGAACAGGCTGCCTTAGCTTAGGAGGATGAAATGATTTCAGATCTCCTTATGTTGCCTTGATTAGAAGCTTCAAGATGTGATGTCTTAATAGAAAAAAATTGTACAGACCTAAAAATTCTATTTTTACTGTTCATCCATCCCCCTTTTAAATGCAAATAGTTTTGTTTCTTTGATATTCAATGGCTCCATAGAGCATTAAAGAAGGACCATTCCGTGCTTTATTTGGGTGACCTTTTACAAGATTTTATTGTATTTCTTTATTTTGCTTAGAATTATTTCATTTAGAATTCAAAGCAGCAATCGACCAGGTGAAATCAAGATTTCTCTAAGCAGTAGAGTTAAATACTCACACCACTTGACATTTCTATGAAAAAAATACGTGATTGCCCATTGAAACTCAGCATTCTGCAAAATGCTTTTCAAAACTTACTATTAGGCCTGACTTAGTGAGTCATTATTTTTTCACAGAAGGCCCAGTATTGGGGTCACCACAGAAAGAGCCTTGCTCTTTGGCTAATCTTAAAGCATAGGAAACTCAGCAATTTTCTTCAGATCTTAAATGATCTAAATGGAAAATGTGATGGAAATAAAGATCTACCGGTATTTAATTGTCTGAAAACCTGTGCTCTGTCATATAAATGGGAAATGGGGGAAATTGGTCTTAAAAGGTACCCTTTGGATCCATAAGGAGGAAGTGGACAGGTTGCTTTGTTGTCAATCCCGAAAAAGCATGCAAATTTTTAAACTGCAGTTACATATTACAATCGAGTTTCATGGCTAGGGTCATGGCAAAGTATGTATTGTAGCTCCCTAAAGCTATTAATAAAACTTGCACAAGTTTGAATTACATGCTCTCCTCATCACAAACTTCCAATTCATTTCCAGAACAATTTCAACATGCTGATGTAATACCTGTTACTCATTCATACCCATGCCATTATCCAAAATTAATGACAGCCAGTTTGCTCTAGTGGTTAAGGCTCCAGGCTAGAAACCAGGAGATGTGAATTTTAGTCCCACCTTAGGCTCAAAACCAGCTGGGTAGCTTGGGGCGAATCTCTCTCTCTCTCTCTGCCCAAGAAAGCAGGCAATGGCAAACCACTTATTATATTACATATAATATTCACAAAACTTTACTTTTAGATATCTTTACATTCTGAGGTTTTGGGATGCGGGAAAGACAAGCTTTCTTGGTGATATTCCTCTAAGAATGCTTCTGCAATTGAAGTCCCTATAATGTTTACCTTGTCAATAACAAAGAAAGCTTTTCCCTTCTGTTTTAATAATGATTTTCACATTGACATTGATTCCATTTATCTAACATCTATTTTGACTCTGGTTAATTTATCCCTGATAATAATACTTTTCTGTCTTATTTGTCACTTCTATATTATGGATGTTAAATTACCCAACTCTCTAGAAATTATCTTATGAGGCATTCAAACAAATTAATTGAACAAGACATTATTATATTTAAGCCATTCTTCATCTGTGTACCATCCAGTTTGTTTCCTAAAACTCTTGAAACATATGGAAGACACAGATTGTAAAGGACATTTACAACAATCTCCATGAAAATAATAGAAAGTTGGCCGACTTGTCTCTCGCCAATATTTTATTTATCATTATATAGAGTGACATATTTTTCACCAGTTAAATCTCTGACCTTATGCAAGATTCTCTTCCTTAAGGCTACCAACTACAATTCCCTAATAATAAAGCAGTAGGGAAGTACCCCTTGTGGTCTAGTGGCAGAATTTATTCATTCGCTGTTGCATATTAAGGTTTATTTTAATTTGTCAGGATGCCTGTGGCATTTTGCAAGGGAGGAAATAATTTGCAATAAAAATAGAAAATGTAATCCATGTTTTATTACAAGGAATGTTAACACTGACCATTGATGCAGTGCCACGGTTCTTTTTTCTGACTAAGGTCATGGAAGTTCATGCCCATGATTTTCAGTGATTTGTCATCATTAAATAGAAAAGTACTTTAAAAAAAGAAAGAAAGAGGAAGACTGCAATAACTATGGCCCTGGGGACAATTTCTCAGGAGCCAAATGATTTATCATGTTCTCTCTCCAAGCTGGTGGACTAAATGAATGAAACACCCTTCAAGGATAAAAGTTCTGATGTCACGAATAACAGAAAAAATGTGGCTATGGGTGTGGTCACAGTGGGATGATTGATTTAAGATAGCCAATTATGAATCATGTAATTCTGTGAAAAGAAATCGATCCAAATAATAGAACTTCTACACTAGGGCAAGGTAACCTACAGTATGCTAGAAGTTACAAGAATACAAGCATTGTATTCAAAAATTCTGGTGCTCCATGACTGACAGAGAGTATGGTTTCCATATGCAAGGACTTCTAATGACAAGACTGAACAATTATCAGGGACATTATGACTCACTCAGGTTGACTTAAGGCACGGGTGTCAAACCTATGGGTCACGTTGCCGTCATGTGATGTTTTATGACGGTTTTTCCCCTTCGTGGAGCTGGGGTTGGGGTGGGTGTGGCCTGCGCATGACTCATCCGGCCCATGGGCCGCCACTTTGACACCCCTGATAAGATATAACAGCTCAAAAGCATTTTATCTGAAGAAGAAATTACCTTAGCAATGAGATTATTGTCCAGACCCAAGACATGGAATGAGTGAATGGAGCCCATTCCATCAGTAACACTTCTATGGATGACAGAAATTAAGTCATTTCTATATTATTTGAATGTGCGTGCACAAGCTTATTTTGAACAACTTTTTTTTAAAAAAAGATACATATGCCAGTTTCTGAGGTGATTTGAAGGCAGCATTGTTTGGAGATTCCTTCCCCCTTCTTTTATTCTTTTATTCTTATAATTTTTTTATTCTGGAGTCACTTGAAAAAGCAATGAAGAGCAGCAGATGCTACATGTGTTAAAACAGGGGAGAAACCCTTTGAGGAACAAAATGTGATGATGCCTTGACTCTCACTTAGATTGGAAAAATTATAGTTCAGGGCTGTAGTATATAGTTACCATGCCCAATGAACTAAATATCACCAAAGTGCTTGTAATAGAGGGAAACTATTTCAACTGGAACCCCATTTACTAGTCTTTTTGTGTAGTAATGGTACTTTTCACAAAGCTATTTAATCAATAAATAGATCAATAATAGAAAACAATTTGTTAATGATATTGCCTGGAAGCACAAAGAGATGGCAAGAGTTGAAGACCCTATACCTAATCATGAACTCCTCCAATTCTCGTGTGTGTGTGCGTGCGTGCGTGTGCGCGTATGTGCATGTGTGTGTTTTAAGAGTTCAAAACAACAGCATTTCTGATGGACGGATTCAAATAGAATAGAATAGAATAGAATAAAATCGAATCGAATCGAATCGAATCGAATCGAATCGAATCGAATAGAATAGAATAGAATAGAATAGAATAGAATAGAATAGAATAGAATTCTTTATTGGCCAAGTGTGATTGGACAGACAGGGAATTTGTCTTTGGTGCATATGCTCTCAGTGTACATAAAGAAAAAATAAAATATATGCATCAAGAATCATAAGATACAACACTTAGTGATAGTCATAGGATACTAATAAGCAATCAAATCATACTAGGAAACAATAAAACAATATAAATTGTAAAGATACAAGCAACATGGATATAGCCATAAGTGGGACGAGATAGGTAATAGGAAGGATGAGAATGAGTAATACAGTCTTAGTAGATATTTTGATACTGTTGTGGGAATTAGTTGTTTAGCAGAGTGATGGCATTTGGGAAAAAACTGTCCTTGTGTCTTGTTGTTCTGGTATGCAGAGCCCTATAACATTGTTTTGAGAGTAAGAGTTTAAACAGTTTATGTCCAGGATGTGAGGGGTCTGTGGATATTTTCACAGCCCTCTTTTTGACTCATGCAGTATACATACAGATCCTCAGTGGAAGGCAGGTTGGTAGCAATTGTTTTTTCTGCAGTTCTAATTATCTGTTGAAGTCTGTGTCTGTCTTGTTTGGTTGCAGAGCCAAACCAGAGAGTTATAGAGGTGTAGATGACAGACTCAATAATTCCTCTGTAGAACTGAATCAGCAGCTCTTTGGGAAGTTTGAGCTTTCTGAATTGGCGCAGAAAGAACATTCTTTGTTCTGCTTTTTTGATGACGTTTTTGATGTTAGGTGTCCATTTTAAGTCTTGAGATATGATAGAATCTAGAAACTTGAAGGTCTCTACTGTTGATACTGTGTTGTCTAGTATTGTAAGAGGTGGTAGTATAGGAGGGTTTCTCCTAAAATCTACCACTGTTTCTACGGTTTTGAGTGTATTTAGTTCAAGATTGTTCTGGTTGCACCACAAAGCTAGTTGTTCAACCTCCCGTCTGTATGCAGATTCATCGTTGTCTCGAATGAGACCAATCACTGTTGTATCATCTGCAAACTTCAGTACTTTAACAGAGGGATCTTTTGAGATGCAGTCATTGGTATATAGAGAGAAGAGAAGTGGTGAGAGCACTATAATTAATTTGAAAATCTTATTGGATTCTTAATTAATTTATAACTTTTCAAAATCAATGTTCTAGTCAGCCTTTTGCTGTTTATTCCAAAAAGATAATGTTTTTAAATCCTTAAACTTGTATTTAAAATTTATTTCACTGAGGATTGAAGGAAAGTCACCCAGTGCTATGAAACCTATTGGTCCAAAGGTTCCTAATACCTGAAAAACAGTTAAAAACCAATTTCAAAAGTGATTAAGAAATGAGGCTCATTGAATTTTATGTTCATATAGGCTACATTATGACTATAAAGGCTGGACACTAGAGGAAACCAGAAGGAATTAAATATTACAATTAAAGGAGAAGAATATTTAAATTTCACTTACTAATACAGAATGGAGCAAAATACTGTAACATTGGATCTACTGTGAACAGTGGACGCCAAAATTAATTTTAAGATTGTCTGCCGTTACTGTCTTTAAAACATGTTATGAAAGAACAGGCTTTATTGCAGAAGGCAGACTGCTTTTAAAGTGGATTTAAAAGTGACAGGCTATAAGAACATGAAAAAAGATGCTATGCAGGATATACAAATGAAACTAGCTGATGTTTTAATAATTAAATGGGATATATACATAATGAACCAAAAAAGTAACCTGGATAATTTTTGCGGTACTGAATTTAGAAAAAGAGACTTGGCTCCCTCTTTTCAATTTAAAACAGTAACTAAAGAACTTAAGGCTGCATATCAGTGGAGGGTTCTCAAAATTTTTACTACCACTCTGTGGGCGTGGCTTATTTTGTGGGTGTGGCTTGATGGTCATGTGAGCGGGTGGGAGTGGCTTGCCGGCCATGTGAGCGGGTGGGAGTGGCTTGCCGGCCATGTGACCGGGTGGGAGTGGCTTTGCAGTCATGTGACTGGGTGGGGGTTGCTTGGTGATCATGTGACTGGGGGGTCATGTGACTGGGTGGGCATGGCCAACTTGACGTCACTCACGTCAAGGGTTAGGGTTAGGGTGCCTGGCCTCTCCTCGCCTCAAAGGCCTCAATGAGATACAATTTCCCTATCTATTTACTACTACTGAACATCCAAAATATACTATTTAATCCTATGTAATGTGTACATACATATTACACACAGGCACACAAAAATATACATTATCTACTATATATACTGTATGTGTATGTAGACACACACACACACACACACACACACACACTCCTCTCTTCTAAAACTATACACATTCAACCTTACCTACTGCATTTGGAAAAACGCACCCAGAGTCCACTTTAACTTTTTAAAAATCAAGGAAATTTCTTTCAAAGTTTAGCTACACTTTGATTTATGAAGGATCTGGATATTTTTGTTGCATTTTCTGTACCATTTCCTGGAATTCTTTTATTTAAAAATCCAGATTTTCATTAAATGTTTATCTCTGTGGAAAACTGTAACTTATGCTACACAATGTTGATAGATTCTTGGAGAGGAGGTATCACCCTCCCATTCTCTACGGATGGTATGGATATGACAGGATTTTAGATAACCTTCCTGCTAGCAAATGTGCTGCTTTTTGCAGTGAGAGCAGAGATCATAATGAAGTATCAGAAAACAAGTTAGTATTTCTCTGCCCTGCAGATCTCTTGTTCCGATGTCCAGGAAGTATTGTTTCACTTGTATGTTGGATGGGGATCTTTGAAACCAAAGATATAGGAATAGGAATTATATGCTTCTTTTTGCAAGATGCATTATTTACAACAAAATAAAGCTATAACAATAACAAGTATGCCTCTAGAGTAATTCCTTGGTTTAACAGACCCTTAGTTTAGTGACTTCAGATGCAGCAGACAAAATCTGCCTATGGAATTTATACTTCTGCATAAAAATCCCTTATTACCATTGGCTAAAAATGAAAAATTAACTTAAGAAAAATCCCACTTACCATTTGAATTTAACAGACATTTTGTTTTAACAGACATGTCTTCTCCCCATTAGTCCATTAAACTGATATCTTACTACAACTTCCAGCCAGTTGTGCTCCCTAAAAGAAACAATTGCACCCCCATTGCCAGCCTTCCTTCCTTCCTTCCTTCCTTCTTCTTTTTCCTTCTTTTCCTTTCTCCCACCTTCCTTTTCTTTTCATCTCCTTCCTTCCTTCTTTCCTTTTCACACTTTATTGCATACTTTCCTACAAGTAAGACTCCATCTGATGCCTTTGCTATGCATTTTTTGACAAAGAACCAATAACAGGAACCCTTTTCTTCTACCTTGGATTTTTTAATTTCTTCACAATTGCAAGCTTTGTAATAGACAATTAGGCAACATATGCCTTGTACTGTGAAAACTACTTTGCTTCCTTGCTCCACAGTGATATTTGTCTTTGAGTTGGTGGTTTCCATCATAGCATTGGTAATTATTTTTTCTTTCTTTCTTTCTTTCTTTTTTTCTTTCTGTCTGTCTGTCTTCCTTCCTGCCATCTTTCTTTCTTTCTTTGTCTTTCTTTTTTTCTTTCTGTCCATCTATCTGTCTTCCATCTTTCTTTCTTCCTTCCTTCCATCTTCCTTCCATCCTTCCATCTTCCTTCCTTCCTTCCATCTTCCTTCCTTCCTTCCATCTTCCTTCCTTCCTTCCTTCCTTCCATCTTCCTTCCATCTTCCTTCCTTCCTTCCTTCCTTCCATCTTCCTTCGTTCCTTCCTTCCATCTTCCTTCCTTCCTTCCATCTTCCTTCCTTCCATCTTCCTTCCTTCCTTCCATCTTCCTTCCTTCCTTCCATCTTCCTTCCTTCCATCTTCCTTCCTTCCTTCCATCTTCCTTCCTTCCTTCCTTCCTTCCTTCCTTCCTTCCTTCCTTCCTTCCTTCCTTCCTTCCTTCCTTCCTTCCTTCCTTCCTTTTCTCCCTGCAGTGCAAACCAATCTCTTTCTCCCTTGCCCAGCCCTCTTCCAAGACGCCAAGTGCGGGGAACCGCACCAAGCGAGGTAGGTGGGTGTGTTGCTCCCCTCCCCTCGAAGGAAGAAGGGGCCTCTGCCGCTGTCTCTCGCGGGGCTGCAGCCACCTGACTGAATTTCTGACCGCGGCCGGCAAGGAAGGAGAGCGTGTGCTACCGCTGCTGCTTTCGTCGCTGCGATATTTCTTCGGTGTTTGCGCGCGGGAGGGCCTGCTGAGCAGAGGCACCCGGCGAGCGGGGTGAGAGGCGCGGGGATACCAGAAGTGGCGGGGTCAGCGGCAGCTCCTGCCCGCCTCTTGCCTTAAGCCGCCTCTGCTCCGCGGTCCCTCCCGCGCGCAAACACCGAAGAAATATCACAGCGGCGAAAGCAGCAGCGGTAGCACGCGCTCTCCTTCCCTGCCGGTGCCGCCCCGACCAAAGGAAGAAGGAGACTCTTGCGCTGTCTCTCGCGGGGCTGCAGGCCTGCAGCCACCGTCCTGACTGAGTTTCCGACCACGGCGCCAGCAGGGAAGGAGAGCGCGTGCTACCGCTGTTGCTGCTGCTTTCGCCGCTGCGATATTTCTTCGGTGTTTGCGCGCGGGAGGGACCGCGGAGCAGAGGCACCCGGCGAGTGGGGTGAGAGGTGCGGGGATACCAGAAGTGGTGGCGTCAGCGGCAGCTCCTGCCCGCCTCTTGCCTTAAGCCGCCTCTGCTCCGCGGTCCCTCCCGCGCGCAAACACTGAAGAAATATCACAGAGGCGAAAGCAGCAGCAACAGCGGTAGCACGCGCTCTCCTTCCCTGCCGGCGTCGCCCCGACCGAAGGAAGAAGGAGACTCTTGCGCTGTCTCTCGCGGGGCTGCAAGCCTGCAGCCACCGTCCTGACTGAGTTTCCGACCGCGGCGCCAGCAGGGAAGGAGAGCGCGTGCTACCGCTGTTGCTGCTGCTTTCGCCGCTGCGATATTTCTTCGGTGTTTGCGCGCGAGAGGGACCTCGGAGCAGAGGCGGCTTAAGGCAAGAGGCGGGCAGGAGCTGCCGCTGACGCCGCCACTTCTGGTATCCCCGCGCCTCTCACCCCGCTCGCCGGGTGCCTCTGCTCAGCAGGCCCTCCCGCGCACAAACACCGAAGAAATATCGCAGCGACGAAAGCAGCAGCGGTAGCACGCGCTCTCCTTACCTGCCGGCCGTGGTCAGAAACTCAGTCAGGTGGCTGCAGCCCCGCGAGAGACAGCAACAGAGGCTCCTTCTTCCTTCGAGGGGAGGTGCCGTTTTTGAGCTCCCCCGGCTCGAAATTTTCAGTACCCAGAACGCCAGAACTTACCAGGTGAGGCCGGGAACTGGGGGGTGGGGTCACTGGGGTGGGAGGGGCGGATGGCAAGAAAAGCTTCCCAAGAGCAGCGGGGTACTTTGCAAGTTGCAACTTGCAAATAACATAGCCCCGGTCTCCTGGAGCCCTGGGAATGCAACGGAATGCATTCCCAGGGCTCCAGGAGGGGGCCGCGGCCGCCATCCTTGTGTCGCGGGGGGGAGCGATGGTTTGCTCCTGGCTGGTCCGTTCCCCAGCCTCAAGCCCAGCACAAAGCGGCATTTCTCAGCCCTCAGCCCTCCATGCTTACCGGGAGGGGGCCGCCATTCTTGCGCCGCGCAGGGGGAGGGAGGGGGAGGAGGACGCTATCCCCAGGGCTCAAGCAAGCCCAGCACAAAGTGGCATTTCTCAGCCCTCAGCCCTCCATGCTTACTGGGAGGGGGCCGCCATTCTTGCGCCGCGCAGGGGGAGGGAGGAGGAGGAGGACGCTATCCCCAGGGCTCAAGCAAGCCCAGCACAAAGTGGCATTTCTCAGCCCTCAGCCCTCCATGCTTACTGGGAGGGGGCCGCCATTCTTGCGCCGCGCAGGGGGAGGGAGGGGGAGGAGGACGCTATCCCCAGGGCTCAAGCAAGCCCAGCACAAAGTGGCATTTCTCAGCCCTCAGCCCTCCATGCTTACCGGGAGGGGGCCGCCATTCTTGCGCCGCGCAGGGGGAGGGAGGGGGAGGAGGACGCTACCCCCAGGGCTCAAGCAAGCCCAGCACACAGCGGCACTTTACTTACATTAAAGAGCCGCGGCAGGACAGGAAGAGTAAATAAAGTAGCAGAATGCAGACACTGTAGCCAGTATCAGCAAACGGAGCCCCGGGAAGTCAAGTAACAACAAGACTCAAGGGACAGACCGCGTGGTGAGCGCGTGGTTTATATTTGGCGCTGAGAGAGAGGCGGGGCAATTATGGCCAGCAAATCAGCAATGTGCAAACAGTAAGGCCGCGCATGCGCAGAAGAATTTTTTTTAAAAAAATGATTTTTTTTTTAAAAAAAGATGATGGCCACCTGGGACCTGTAACTGACGGTGACGCCATGACAGTGACGTCACCAGCCAGCTGCTACCGGTGCGATAGAGTGGACCGCACCGGTAGCAACCCACTACTGCTGCATATATACCTTTACCTATACCTTTGCCTATATCTATACCTATACTTCTTTGCCTGAAGTAAATTTCACTGACTCAAAGGTTCCACTTCTGAATAGTGATGTGCAGTGTTTCTCAATCTTGGCAACTTTAACATGTGTGAATTTCAACGTCCAGAATTCCCTAACCCGTATCCTGGCTGGAGAATTCTGGGAACTGAAGTCCACACATCTTAAAGTTGCTAAGGTTGTGAAATACAGATGGTATCTACTACTAATAATATACTATGCTAAGGGACACTGTAAGTCAGTAATTGTCATTTCATTCTAATTATTATATAGTTGAGAATAATTAGCATGATTATTTTTAAAATATTTAAAAGTTACGGCTTTTGAACAGGTTAAAACTTTATAATATAACCAGCAATATTTGAAAGGTCTCTTGATCCTTCAAGCAAGCTACATGGCTCTGGAGCTATGGTTAGTGTGCCCTGCATTAAGCAAATTCTGTAGATTTTGTGATTTTTTTAATTCCACTCAACTGGGGACTCTTGATAAGCTTAAATAATATGCTGAAGTGGCCTTAAATCAATTTTTGCCTATCTGTGAAATTCATGAGATGAATCCAGAGCGCTTCCTGTCTTTAACACCCTTATTCTATCATTTAGCTTAGTCCTTGTAATTTTCTAAGCCTCATTGCTGCTGAATCTGGCTTTTGGTTTTAAATCTTTATGCCAGAATTTGTTTTGCAATTTTAGAGGATTTTAATGAGGGTTTTCAGGGGGGGGGGAGTTTTTTTGGGGGAAAGTTTTTTTTTTGTGGGGGGGGCAAAACTGTTTGCATGGAATATCAAAGTAGAAGTGGAGTAGAATGGTTTGTCTGGCATTCTCTTCCCAAAATCTTTATGGATTGAAGAAGGGATTTTTAATGTTCCGCAGAACCTAGGTGGAGAACCTGATGAGGTTCTATGACAGATGGAGAGCAACAAAATAAAACAGCCAAACAGTCTTTCACTAAAATATAGCCATAGCAAGTCTTCTAAGATGCAATGGAAAAGGCAGGTCTTGTTGTTCCAAAATAATGTCACAGCCACCCTTTTGCAGATCAGGGGTTCCAGAAAATCTTTTCTGGAAGACAAAGAGTTTCCATGCTCTGGAAAAAAATGTGGATGTCCCTAGATTGATGGGCGAAATCTACAAGTACTTGTGTTAGGGAGCTTTGTACCAATAGGAATCCCGATGGTGCTAAAGACTGTAATGCTACAATGTCATTTCAAACCTTCTTCATCGATTTTGGGAAGTTGGCAAGGAGATGCAAGTGCATTCTTTCTGACTGCCCTCCATATTTACAATTGTGTAATGCCTATTGAAGATTGTGAGTAAAAGGACTGCCAAATCCTCTTGTCCTTGTCGATGCTCCTTTCGTAACTTTGAGCTCTTAAATGGCATATTCTCGTCTTGGCTAGTTCTTGGTTTCCTGCCTTTAAATGAGTGATTAATGTATTTAGCAAATTGTTCATGTTTTCTCCTTAGCTTAATTTATCAATTTATATTTCTTTTGCCAGCAAATATACGTTTTTTTTAAAAAAAATTTATAGCAGGCCAGCTTTGTGCCTGGATAGAGAGATCCTGATTACTTTTCAGATTCATGTGTGAATGTACCCAAGCCGAAGCCATTCATTTAGGTAATGAACACTGAGAAACTGGTTTGTGATAGATTGCACCCAAGACATCAATCTTAGCAAAGCTTCAGTTTTTGAGAGCTGAATGCACAGCACTGAATCTTGGAGAGCTTAATGGCTTCTAAGTAGATTGTCCAAATGGGAGGACCATAAAGGGATACATGAATATATTCTGAGCTCTGAGTTATGAGGGAGAGATGCACCAATGTCCTATTATCAGATTTGAATGAATGCTAGCTATATGTACCATAGTTTGATTGCCTATGAGATATAAAACTGCTTTAAAGGTGGATTGCAATTTTCTAACTGCCCAGAAAAGCTGGAATAAAAGAAGATTCACATGGATCTAAATTTTCTGTAGGCTATTTTGAAGTAACTGGGTGATTCAAATGTGCTTAGTAATCTAGTTTGAAAAAAAAATATACTCTTTCTAATTTTTCTAGCAATCGGAGCTGCAGAATTTGGATATGAATTTTCAGCTTTATTGATTTGATGGGGATATAACTATTTTAAAATATTAAAAAGTCTGGTGGCGTGTGAATTCTAATACAAGAACCTGGTGGGGATTGGCTTTTATATGATCATCTTTATTGTATGTGGTCTTCCAGGAAATCTTGAGATACTGGCCACCTTATTCCAGTATTTAAAATGGTCATTTTAGAATGTGAAATAGCAATAGCACTTACTTATAAACCGCTTCCCAGTGCTTTACAGCCCTCTCTAAATGGTTTACAGAGTCAGCATATTGCCCCCAACAATCTAGGTCCTCATTATACCAACCTTAGAAGGATGGAAGGCTGAGTCAACCTTGAGCTGGTGAGAATTGAACTGCCAAACTGCAGCCAGCAATCAGAAGTAGCCTGCAGTACTGCATTCTAACCACTTCACCACCACAGCTCATCATGGTAGGAAATGGTAGGAGGTGTCGAAAAACTCAAGGGCAAGGCCACAATTTCAGGCCAAGTGAAAGAGAGGGGTGAAATCTTCAAGGTATAACCTTTCCAACTTGTAAGCATTGCAAAATATCTGCTGCTACACCATGGTCAAGGGGAACATAATATAGCAAACTCAGCAATGGAAGTTCGGAAGACTTTGAAAATTTTATATTTTCCACTGGTTTCAGTCCTGAAAAAAAAATTACAGATGTCAATATCACAGTTAAATAAAAACGTTGTGAGAAAGCTAAACAGCAGTCTGCAAATACACTCATAATAAAATACATGGGATTCCATTGCCACTACCTTTTGAACAGCATTCTCTTAAAAATTTGAATGGTCCCAACCCTTCCTGTCTTTTGAATGGCTAAAGAACTGTTGTTATTATTTTAGACATTGAGCTGGGAGATTGGTATTTATCTTGATTGTTTTTTGCTACTTTATAGGTTTGCAGCATATTTTATTATGTTTTATCATTTTAATTTTATTCTTCCCTCTGATTACTGGCTATTATTTTTTAACAATGTGCACTGACTTGAAGTGGGTGGCTATAACCATTGATTCCTTTCATTTTCAGAAGATTGGGTGATGTGGAAGTCAGAACAATGTATTTTTTAGAATTTCCCAATTATTTCACAAAAGAGGAACACACAAATGAGTAACACGGATTTCACACCCATATATATCCACTTATTCATAAGCATGAGAACATATCATTAACATTCTCCTCATTTCTACATGGCTTCGGAGCTATATATGAAACACAATATGGTTTCTTCATGCAAGGTGTAATCCCAGACATTCTATGTCACCGAGGTCTACCAGACAGCAGGACCATTTGCATAGTCCATCAAATCCATCAGATGTATTTTCAGAGCATCAGGGGATCTCTTCTAATGAAAGAAAATTGCTCAGTGGAACCTATCCTTCATGTACTGCTGCCAACATTGTGTCAGATATGAGGAGCTCCTTATACACCAGGTCCTCCATATCCAAAGAAGGTATATTACATTAAATAATCAGCTAGTCAAAAACAATGTTGAAAGAAAACATTAGATAAGAAAAACATTCAGAATTTTTTTTTGGCAAAACAACACAAAATAGTGTGTTTTAAAAACACATTATTAATCTCTATATTTTTCAGATGTGTAGTGCTATTATGTGCTTGTTATGTTCTTAACAAATAGTGCCTTCTTGTAAGAATATTTAAATTACTTTTAAATTCAAATGTCAGCATTCCACAACCTGGTAGCCTCCAAAAGTGCTGGGATTGGCAGGAAGTGCTGAAAATTCAAATTCCAAATGATCTTCCCCAGCCCCTGGCTGGAAAAAAGAAACCTAGCTCAAATGCTTAAAATTAGTATGTGACAGATTTCTGGAAAATAAGTTTCCCCTGTGCAAATATTTATCAAAAAGATGTGTTGCCCATCACCCTTTTAGGAATGCATGACTTACTAAATTCTGTAGATTCTGATGATTAAGAAGCATGTTGTATATGGTTTAAATATACTGTATACGAATGCAGTCCTCTTTGCAAACTTTGCTCCTCTGAAGGCAACCAGGCTTCTCTCAATAATAGATGGGCGATACATACACACTCCCTAATGTGCAAGAATTTCTTGTTAGGGGCATAGCATGAAACTGGATTTATTTTTAATGTGGGCAAGGCAAAGAATTGTTTGAATTGATTATGTGTGCTCTGGGAATGCTCCAGGACACCGCTATTCAAATCAAATTTAGCCAAAGAAAGGTTAAAAAGCAAACAATTGTGGGTGTTCATTGTGGAAACAGAGACAATATCCTCATGAGCTAATAACTGATGTGGTCATTTTCAGTATGTCCTCTGCCTTCTCTCCTCTGCTCTGCTCTGCTACTATATCAGATAGGCATTGGTAGCAGAGGCAGCATCACTCTTAACAGGTCTCCAGGTTTTACACAGCTCCCTCTGCAATAAAGGATGCCTCATATCTGAAAACAATGGTCTCTGGGCAGTAATGGGTTTCACTTACCTTTGCTACCAGTTTGGAGATGTGTGTGTGCCCGCGCTGCTTCTGCGCATGCACAGAACGTCTGTGATGACATCCAGGCAGGTGGGCGGAGCCTCCTGCCACCGCCGCTAGTGGTTCTCCCGAACCGGGGCAAACCGGTAGCAACCCACCACTGTCTCTTGGGGATTCAATCATTGCTGCAAGGCTGCAATCTTATTCACATTTACTTAGAAGTCAGGAGAAAGTTAGGCTTACTTCTGGGTAGGCCATATTTGGGCACAGCGTATACTGTAAGTGTAATTAAACCTTTCAAGTAGGGGCGTGCATAAGCGCACCATTGTGCCTACCGTCCCTGTCTTACTGTCCTATTGTCCAAATTTACCTGTACCTACTTTGTTTGTGTTTATACCATACCTGCTATCTTGAAACATGTTTTGACAAATAAATAAATAAATAAATAAAGTAAATCTCAATGCTTAGAATCTATTTTGTAAAATTTCTAAATGCACTGCCATAAGGATAAGCCTTCCATATTATTTCTACATAAAATCATCAAGACAAAGTGTCACATTATTTCTAAGCCAAAATGGTGCAACATAATGTTGACTGCTCTGAAGTTCTGGTGTGCGGCTCGATAGATCAACCGAAGCTTTTCGCTTTATTTTCAGTGCTGCTGATGCTATTTTCACATTCCATTTTTCAAACCAGAAGGGAACGAGAGAGGAGACGATATTACCACCGCCTGTTCTATTAGCATGCTCGGATGCCAAGGAAGACCTTTGTGTTAATGAGCCTTTTTCATTTTTGTGTAGTGCTCCTCTTTTCCTTGCCAAAATGATTTGCCACTTTGAGAAGCAGCAGAGTAACATCGCCACCCTCTGCCCCATTTCAGTGACAGTCCTTAGAAGTAACTAAGCCTACACAATTACAACAGTAATGTCTTCATTAAACTCCAAAGCCCTCTTCGGTGGAAGTGAAAGGCTATTTTGCTTGACTATGATGGGTTGTATCCTAAATTAAATTGGCCCTCAAACAGCGCCTTTACTTGCCAGTTTTGGCTTCCTGCTTTCAGGAAACCCATTCCAACAATGCTGCAGTGTTGGTTTAAAAGCTGGTCAAGACATCAGCTAAGCCAGGGCTCTCCAAACTGGGCAACTTTAAGACTTGTGGACTTCAGCTCCCATGCTGGCTGGGAACTCTAGGAGTCGAAGTCCTTAAGTCTTAAAGTTGTCAAGTTTGGAGACCTCTGGGCTAAGCAATCAGCAGGGCCGGGCAGTGAAGGACAGCCCACCTTCACCTACCCAGTGAGACCAACAGAGCTTGAGCAGCTGTTTGCAATCTAGTGTACAATAAGTAACACTGCAGAAGCCCTGGAGAAGCACAATTTGGCACAGTGCCTCAGACTTGTCATTCCCCCCCTTCATCACAGCATTAATGTATTTTAAATGTCTCTGATGGAAAACCTTTGGATTTCTTGCTAGAGAAGGACACTAGCATTTTCACAGCCATTCCTCTCATAACAACTACAAAATGCAAATCATATTATATGATTTATTTTTAAGATTACTGTCTTCAAACCCTAAGGTTGAATATTTCTTAATCCAATCACTATGTTCCATGAAGTGTTTCTGACTATTTTTTTAAAAGGATCATAAGTATTGTGAGCTACTTGTTTTGCAGAGAGGAGGCACTACACATTTTCATTTTAAGCATTGGCGTTTATAATGCATGTGATTTCTGATGTGCCATGTTTTCAGAAATTATTGGAAAGTCTAAGGTTAAAGTTTTGGGGGTTTGGGGAAGAAACCACAGAGTCAGGTAATGCATTCCAGGCATTGATCACTCTATTGCTGAAGTCGTATTTTCTGCAGTCGAGTTTGGAGTGCTTTACATTTAGTTTGAATCTATTACGTGCTCGTGTATTGTTGCGGTTGAAGCTGAAGTAGTCATTAACAGGAAGGACATTTTGGTATATGATTTTATGAACTACATTTAGATCAGATCGGAGGTGATGTAGTTGTAAATTGTCTAATCCCAGTATTTCAAGTCTGGTGGAATAAGGTATTTTGTTGCAAGCGGAGGAGTGAAGGACTCTTCTTGTGAAATATTTCTGGACTCTCTCGATTGTATTTATGTCTGATATGCAGTGTGGGGTCCAGACAGGTGAGTTGTATTCCAGAATTGGTCTAACAAAGTTTTGTATGCTCTGGTTAGCAGTGTAATATTGCCAGAGAAGAAGCTACGCAAGATTAGACTGTCTACAGTCAACCTCTCCCCGTTTCTAAGAGGTCTGTAAGGGGCATGCATAAGCGCACCACTGTGCCTACCATCCCTGTCCTACTGTCCTATTGTCCTCTTTTATCGTTACTTTTTACTTATGTTATGTTTATACAAACTACTACTACCCTATACATGTTTGACAAATAAATAAATAAACAAACAAATAAATAAATAAATAAATAAATAAATAAATAAATAAATAAATAAATAAATAAATAAATAAATAAATAAATAAATAAATAAATAAACAAACCCATGTGAGTCTGCCCAATTCAGGAGTTCTTAATATTTATAAATAATAAAGGAGAAAATTACCAGCTTTGCTCTGAAATACTCATCAAATTACTAAGCAGTGTTCATTCATGTAAAAATTAATTCATAAGTTTGGCATTGGGCTTTGCTCCCCTATAAGAAATTGCATTGTATCTCACATGCATTGAATAAAGGGCTTAAGGAAAAAAAATCAATAAAAGAAATTAAATATAGCTAGCCTCTCTCAAACAATAAAAAAAATCAATGTTCTTTTAGCAGGTACCCGTAGAAGCAGGTTTATTTTCAACATTAATCTGGATACTAGTTCCATAGTAATTGATTTTTTTTAATACTTAAACTGTCAAAAAGTATAACAAGCAATGATTGCTTGTTATATTCCAGATTCATAAAGTAGACTTATTCTAAGGGAGTTGTTCACTGTCTCTGTTGTTCTCTAGTACTGAGCTGTACTATTTGTCAGTGAAACCATTGCAAATCATTCATGCTATAATAGTAATATTAGAAACAGAATTCCTAACAATTCTGCCAGTAAGCAGGATATAAATAATCATGAGTGTTACGTTTGTGGATAAAAATGGCCAGGCTATATACTTCACTGTTTGGGCTGGAAAACAATATTTCCAAACAATTTCTCTAACTATACATGAAATATGCTTCATTGAACAGAAAGAGAATATCACAAAACACTATCTTTTATGGGATGATTCTTGCAAAGTGAGTGTATGTAAAACTTCGGCTCAGAAAGCCAATGGCCTACGCTTCATGGAGCAATTGATTAGGGGTGTAAAAGGAGTCTGCTAGTTTTCTGTGGGAACAGAATTGCAAGGCCTAGCAAAATGATTCTTGAGCTGCATGAACATCAGCTTCAAAAGGAATCTAAAAATTTTCACCTTCATCTGCTTAGAAATCTATACTAAAGTAGTTTTTAAATATACTGTATGATGATGATGAGCTAATGAGATAGCTACACTGCCTATAACATTGAATATCCTCTCTCTTAGTCTTTTAATAATAATATTGATGTTTCTTAATTGTGGAATTTTTAAAAATATTGTTCATTTTATGTTTATTTTTCTAAATTATACACTATCCAGAGTCGCATTTTGTGAGGAGGGTGGCTATTCGAATAAGATGAAATAAATAAATAAATAAATAAAATGAATCAATGCTTCATAAATGGCATAAAACATCTAGTTTTTCACTCTCTATCTACATTGTCCTAATGAAGATAACCAATCAGACCAACCAAGGCTGATTCTCTCTCATACTCAGGCCTGAATACAACTAAAAGAAATCTAGACAACCTTTAATCTAGGTTCTTTCGTAGTTTGGGTCTTATGACATTCTCCATGATCCTTCCCAGAAAAAGAATAGGAAAAAAAGAAACTTCTAGCATGACTGAATTCAGACATGGTCTCTTCATGTGGGAGCATTGTCTTCTCTTAGGTAGATGTTACTTCCCCCTTTTTCAAAGGGTCTATAACCTTTGAAAATCATCTTTTTGGTTACATTAAGCTGAAAGAGCCAGGTATGACATAGATGTTGGAGCTTGTGCTATAGAGAATCCTATCTATGGTACCTTATTAATCTCTACAAGCTGAAAACAATCCCAGGTGGTTTCACAAAACATTTATCTGAGTAGTCCTACCAGAGTCTCAACTGGCATCTGACTGAGTAATGTTCTCTATAGGGAACAATATCAGTAAACCTATATAAAACCTATGTGCAAAAATATCAGTAAACCTATATAAAAATTTCCATCTCTTTATCCCCAAAAAAGCATCTTGAAGCACATGGATATGTACCTGTAGATGTGACCCAGTGGAACCAAATTGAAGGTTGCACTTTTATTATATTAATTAATTAATTAACTTCCCACCTTTATCATTTTTAGAATTAATTGAAGGCAACGAACATTTCCAGCACACCTTCCTCCTCCTATTTTTCCCACAACAACAAACCTGGGAAGTGGGTAGGAGTGGGAGAGAATGACTGGCCGAAAGTCACCCAGCTGGCTTTTATGGCTAAGACTGGACTTGAACTAATAATCACCCATTTTCTAGCCTGGTTTTTTAACCAGTAGACGAGACTGGCTCTCTTTTCCTATATTAATCCTTGCTCACCAATATGGAATTAAGCTCTTCCATATGTGTAATGTCCTTAATTTCCATACCTCCCACAACCACATAAATGAAGTAAACTCCTCAAACTATCAAAGCACACTTTCATTCAACAAAAAAAGAGAGAGAGAAGTACCAACTGAATTGTCCACACTTTCATTCACTATTTAAAATGTTCCAGTAGCCATCAAGACATCCACTCCTCCCAGGACTTCCGGTTTTGCTTTCAGCGACATCGGAAGCCGGAACCGTGAGCTCCACGGCCGGCCCCGAACACTCTATGTCCGAGGGTCTGGACTGGGACCTAAGCCTCCCCGTAGAGGGGGCGAAGTGAAGTGGAACCACCAGGAAGGTAGATGGAAGCCGCATCTCCCCTCCCTGAGCTGGAAAGCCCCTAGCTGACGGCATGGAGCAGCGGCAGCAAACATGGCTGCCACAAAGCTGAAAGAAGACCAGAAAAACTAAGACTGAGCAGGAGGGAAAAGTGAGTGGCTTGCAATCTGGGCAAAAAGGATTGTTGCTTTTTAAGAATAACCCCAAAAATATGAGGGGGAAGAAATATGGAAGTAAAATGTTAGCGGCGGGACAAGCACATTAAAAATTTGAAGAAAACGTTCGGGAGCTACATACAGAACGCTGTAAAATGATTTTATGTGGTATGTTTTGTTTTGTTATGTTATGTTGTTTCTGTACTTGTGGTTGTTTTAATGTTGTTTTTAAAGATAAAACTGTTTAATAAAAACTATTAAAAAAAGAAGAGATAATGTGGAAAAAATAATTTGTATTAAATATATGTATGAATAGTCTGTAGAAATGAAGTTATAAAATAACATAAGAAAATATATGAAGAATGTAAATGCTAATTAGAAGATTGAAAGTTGGTAATTGTGAAAAATGTTTTAAGAGATAAAAACTAGTTTGGAATGATTGTTAGAAATGTGATAAAGTAATGGAATTAACTATTAAGAGGATAAAATCAGCCTGTATTAAAGAGTAAGAATGATATGGAAAAGAGGAAAAAGAAGTAAAAATTATTTTTTGATTATTGTTTAGAAAAGAAGTGAAGTAAAATATATTAATACTAGAAATGTATAAGGTGGAAAAAGACCACATCTTTGATTGTTGGAATGGAAGGAAAAGAACAGAAAAAAGGGGGAAAGAAAAGATAATTAAAATAGAGATAAAATAAGGGGGGGAGACTAAAAGATAGATATTAAGATGAAAATAAATGTGAGAGAAGGGCTAGGAGGTTTTAGAAATGGAAGGATGATATTAGAAGATGTATTAAAAATGAAATGATAAATGAATTGTAATTATTAAGAAAAATATTAAGACTATTGTATGGATGTATGAAACTCAGAAAGCAAGCACTCACGACATGAGATGTATAAACATTAAAAATAAATAAAATTTGTTGGGGGGGAGACATCCACTCCTCCCAAAGTCTCTTATCCATTGCATCTTATTCTTAATAGCCCAATGAATGACAGTCCTATCCCCATGTTTTTACCCCAGGGGGTTCTCTTACTCCATTTCTTGTCTTTCCAGGGACTAATATTCTTCAAAACTCCCCAAATATCTTCCTGCTTCATACTCAGAACTGAATATATATCCCACTCTATTTACAGTCAACTCAACCAGTAGTGTCTCTTCTATTTGCTTCAAGTTCAGCCCTGCAGATATTCCACATGAACTCCTCTGTTCTTCCCCCCCAAAAAAAACCTTTATTAAGATTTAAAATATACAAATACTTCTATGACGTAAATACGTCCATAATGATTGAACAATTCAACATCGTTATGACAATACACAAATCTTAACTCTATTCTTATATTCTCAGATATTCCTATTTGATCAAATACCGTATTTTTCGGAATATAAGACGCACCGGAGTATAAGACGCACCTTAGTTTTGGGGGAGGAAAACAAGGAAAAAAGGCCTCTGCCTCCAAGCAATTTGCCAAACAGCAAACAGCAAACAGCACAGATGATATACACTGTTTTCTGTGCATTTCTGTGCATGTGTGCCTGACCCATAAAAATAGCAATGAATTGGAGAAATGTACATTATGCCAGAAAGTTTTCTTAAATGTAGTCACACTAACTCTTCCCAATTATTTAAATAGATCTACTCCAAGGTAACTAAACTCTAATACTAAACAGGACACTGTTACATTTCAGACTATACTTGTACAGAGCTGTTATAATTAAATAAAATTTCTGGAAGTATACATTATTCTCTATTATTTAAAAGAAGATACAATAGCACTGGACCTCTTCAGAGGAAGCATTTATTTTAAAAAGCTTCTTTATTTTGTTGTCTAGAAGTCTCCAACCTTGGCAACTTTAAGACTTGTGGACTTCAACTCCCATAATTCCACAGCCAGCTTTGCTGGTATGGAATTCTGGGAGTTGAAGTCACAAGTCTTAAAATTGCCAAGGTTGGAGACCCTGGCTCTAGAACAATAATAAAGTAGTATTTAAAAAATAAGTCTAATAATTTGAACATTCTATAGACATTTATAGTTATTCACTTACCCCCTTCCATCCAGTTCAGCAGAAAATAAAAATCTGCGTGTCTCTCCCAGCTATTTGTATCTTTGCAGCTAGTTTCAGTTTCATTTTAGCACGTGGCAAATCAGCTGTAGGTCGGGAAGCTGCTAATGACTTGCTTGGCTTTACAGGCTCTTCCCTCTTTGCTGCAAGCAGGTAAATTGCTGGAAGACAGAGGCCAAAGGGTGGGAGTGGCTGGGTGGGTGGGGCTACATTCAGTGTATAAGACGCACCCAAGTTTTCACCCTCTTTTTGGGGGTAAAAAAGGTGCGTCTTATACTCCAAAAATACGGTATATGTAAATACAATTTATGTCTTATTTTGATCTATATATTTCCTATTTCTATTTTCTATCAATTGATACCAGTTTTCCCATGTTGAGTAATATTCCGAGTCTTCCTTATCATTTAATTCTATAGTCAGTTTGTCCATTTCTGCACATTCAAAAAATTTTCAAATTATTACATCCTCTGTCAGTATAGTGGACATTTTCCAAGCTTGTGCAAGTACAATTTTCGCTGCTGTAGTAATATGGATGATCAAATATTTAATCTTTTTAGAATATTTTCCTTTAATGGTCCCCAGAAGAAACTCTTCTGTTCTATTATATGCAGCAATTCCTCCAGGGTGTTTTGCATGCCATTTTTTTAAGGTGGCTTCTTCAACCATGTCCTGTACTTTCTGACTATATGATTGCTTGTGATCTAACGACAGTTGGCAAAACAGTGGAGTGCCTCTCTCAGCATTGGTAATATCAACACCAGCAGTCTCAGCCTCTACAAAGATTTAATGGATTTTTTTTGCAGGGGGGCGGGGGAATAAAAAGGTGACTGATGTTTTAAATGAGGGTGACCTTCTAAACAGTGGGGAAGGTTTGTGAATCCATCAGAAATATAGGTATGATAGAGAAGAAATCTAGTTACATATATCATTTAATCTGACCTAAGGTCCAGTGCAAAGCATTGTACACAAAACTTCAAAATAAGAATTCAAAAAGTTTATGATTTAATTTACTAGCATTACATGACATCATTTTTTTTCCTGCAGGACTGACTAATTTTAATGAATTCAAGTCTCTAGGGCCAGATTAATTACATCCTGTAAGAAAGATGATTGGAGTTCCACTAAGTGTAATCTTTGAGAACTGATGAAAACTTGGCAAGGTCTCAGAACAGAGGAGAGCATATGTTATTACAGTTTTTGAGGAGGAGGAGGAGGAGGAGGAGGAAGAGGAGGAGAAGGAGAAGGAGGATATTCAGGAAATTACACAAAGAATAATTGGCTGGTTTAATGCAGATCTGTACTTTCAGATTGTCCTATCACCACAATGGGCCATTAACAACTTCCTTCAATTATCATACGGTACTTTCATTTCTGTCCAGACTGAGCAATGGATAATCTATTCCACCTGCTACCCACAGTACCGAAAACCTTCCCTTACCTTCCCTTCCCTTGGCAACTTGGGAAGTTCTAGTCCAACTCTCAATTCAATTACTAATTCTTCCTTACAAAGTTTTATTGGACCAACAGAGGGATGTAGCCATTAAAGAACAATTGCTTTCCCTATTGTTTAATGGATCATCAGAGCTATTATGGTAGCATATTGGGAAAAATGGGTCTACTTTAGTGGCAAAGTTAATAATGTCAGATGACAGAATGTGTGCAAACATCTGGAAAAGAAGGGGACAATTCCTTAAACAAAAAGGCAGACACTATTCATTCACCCATTCACATAGCCAGCCAATGGGACTTACTTCCCTGTGTAGATGGGAAGGTCAAGGAGTAGGGGAATAACCCATCATGGTTTAAACTGATGGGTAGCAAACAAATTTAATAATAATAGTAATAATTCTGAAATTGATTTAAGAAGCAGCTGGGTAGCATAGGAGACTAGCAGCTTAGGCTGCAGTACTGAATTACCCTGAGTTTAACTAACCAATCATGTACTCACTGTTCCCAGTCATACAATAACAGTGGAAGTGACACTCCCTGAAAATATCTTAGATTTCACTAATACCCAGAAGCATACCTTCTGCAAGGTTGAATTACACTAAATTCTAAGGCTGGGAAGAAATATCTACAAAGAAAATATCTAGCTTTTCTTGAAAGCTACCCGATGAGTGTTAGACAATTTGTAAGCATGTGGAGGTTTTATTATCATAAACTTCCTCCATATGAATAATTGTGGCAGCCACAGTTGAAGCCAAGCTCATATATTACCATAACAGAGAAAGGCACACACACACTTTTTTTTCAGTAGCATCAACCTACGCAATACTATATATAGCAACTAAATGCATATATTTTAAAAGTAGAATGCTGCTAAGCAGCCTAGGGCAGAGTTATTCACTAGAGAATTGCCAAGGTCCAACCTCATGCATTAGATACTTAATAGGGCCATAGGTGCATTAAAATGTATGTTGAGACAAACAATTCTAAAAAGTTTGAAACAATATTGCTTTGTAACATCTTTCCCATCCACTCAAATTTCCTTCCCCAATTTCTCTTCCTTTCTCTCTCCCTCCCTTCCTCCCACATAAACATATACACTTAAGAATTCTCCTCTCCTCACAAATAATTTTCCAGACTGAAGGCTTTGTCCTTTGAGGACATGTTTTCTACTGACCACTAGTGTTTGTCCTTTTGCTCTACCACATTTGCTACTGATATTCTCTTTACAATTAATTCAGAGGAATCCAGTGATCAGGGTCAAGGGTTTTCATTGCTAAGTCATGCCTGCTGTATATCATGATCTTTTGCCAATCATCATATCCAATACGGGGGAAGATTGGCAACCCAAACTTTTCTCATTGACAGCAGTTATATGAATAATCATTTCCAAAATATATGCAGAGAATCAACTCAATTCATTTACTTTCAAGTATTAGATACTGCATATTTAAAATAGTGAATCTCAATGTTAGTGCAGTGGAAATTGTGCTTATTCCACATTTATGTGGAATTGCTGTTAGCCGCTCTGAGTACTTATCGGATTGAGCGGCCTATAAATGCAATAAAATAAATAAATAAAATAAATAAAAAATTAATTCTATTGACTTACTATTTTTTCATCTTCTATGAGAATATTGGCTTAATTCCTCATGGTATCTATATATCTACATCTGCTTATGAGAATCAGTTTGGTATAGTGGTGAAGGCAGTAGTGGGTTTCTCTTACCTTTGCTACCAGTTCGGGAATGAGAGCGCGCATGTGCAACACTTCTGCGCATGCGCAAAACCTTCTGCGCATGCGCAGAGCGTTTTTGATGATGTTCGGGCAGGTGTGCAGAGCCTCTTGCTGCCGCTGCTACCCAGACCACCAAGTTACTACCGGTTCTACAGAACCGGTCTGAACCAGTAGGAACCCTCCTCTGCTCTAAGCCCTAGGACCGTAATGGCGAACCTATGGCATGGGTGCCACAAGTGGCACGCGGAGCCATATCAGTGGGCACGCGAGCTCAGGTCTGGCGCGCATGTGTACACCGGCCGGCTGATTTTCAGGCCTTCTGGGCCCACTGGGAGTCAGGAAACAGGCTGTTTCCAGCCTCCAGAGGGGGTGGGGAAGGCTGTTTTCGCCCTCCCCAGGCTCCTAGAAAGGCTCTAAAGCCTGGGGAGAGCAAAAAATGGGCGTGCCATTGCATGCTGGGAGTGGGGGGGGTCATGCGCGCATGCGCGGGGGTGCATGGAATTATGGGTGTGGGCACGCACAAACGTGATCCCCCGCATCCCCCCCCTTTTTGGCATGCGAACCAAAAAAGGTTCGCCATCACTGCCCTAGGAGGAAGACAAGGACAAACCATCAGAAAATCTTGTGGAGAAGTCTGCAGGGAGGAGATTCACAAATACACATGCACAAAACATTTTTTTAAAAAATCTATAATTAGCTCTATATTTAATAGCAAGCTTTATTGCCTCATAAAATTCTATAAATTGGTAAAAAGTTCTTGACATTTATTTTCATCCTAGAGATGCTGTGTAATTGTTCTTGACGCTGCATGGGCTTCCAGTTAACCACCTCTGAGCAAAGTCAAACTTTCCCCATATCTATATCCATAGGAAAACTCAACATTAGCAGGTAAATTGAGCTGGAATGCTTAGCTGTATAAATTAGATACAGGTGTTGACTTAATGACCCACTTCTTAGTTCTCTAAAACATTTAAAGGGTAATGGGTATAGATGAGTAAAACAGTTTTTCAAGCCTATTTCACTCTTAATTCCATTCTCTGTTTACTCATCAATGGGCCTGCGCTAATCTGCAAATTTAATTGAAATATTACACATGGATTTGAACCGTCTTCTCCCCAGTGCTAGTCCAACAGTTTAAAAGTTACCTCATGTAGGCTCCCCACCATCTTCTTTTGGAATGAAATGGGAATGTATATAAGTAGAAATATAAAGCCTAACTTTAAGGCTGATAACATTGATTCACTTAAAAATGCAGTCCGAATGAAGCATTTGAATGGCTCAATTAATCGAAGCAGAATTCTTAACAAGATAAAATTCTGCCTTGATGCAGCTTCACTCCCCTAATATTCTTAATCTAGTGGGAGACACTGCTGAATGAAAAATGTAGCACTGAAATTCTGTCTAGTGGGCCATAGGCTCAATCACTTTTCAGTGGTCTCAACTGAACATATTTTTAACTTCATTTTATTGAGCTGCCGTTTGAAAAGATTCTTTTCACACTGCTAATGTGAAGGGAACCAAGTGCAAATCTTTAAGCATGCCTTTCCCTCATTCTTCTGTGTATCTTTATTACTGCTTCTTATTGCTCCTTTCCTATTACCAATGGATGCCTTTAAGACATTTGGAGGGGAAAAATGCCTAATATTATTCCAACTCTTGGAATAGCCACATGAAGTACCCGTTGAACTGAAAACTGAATGCCTCTATTCAGCCCTGAATGGCAGCATCGCCATGTTTCTACTGTTTGACACAATGATGGATGATTTATTTACTGAAGAGCATTGGTGGCCAGAAAATCTGATTTTCATGCCTGCAAATCCATGAAACCTCAGCCACTGAACAGCTTCTTTTACATGTGGCAAAGGTCACCTATCGAGGGATTTTCTCATGTTTTCTGTGATTGGTCATGGCTCATTTCCTGCAAGAAAATATGATTTCCTCAAAATGGATCAGTTTGAAGAGACTCACAAAGACCTACCAAATGATTACCTCTCTGTGCAATAAGTGTAAAATATACAGATGAATCTACAGGAGCTAAAAGCAACTGTTTATAGTTGGGAGCTATATTTAATCCTATCATTATGAAAAGTCTTAAGAACTCCCCAGATATAAATGCAGTGAAGAAATTAGGCTTTTAACCTTGCCGTTCAACCTTGTGGATTCAGAAGTGTTTTCCTAACATGCTGAAAATGTCTTCTCTAACCTTCTGTGTGATACTGTTGGTTGAACACTTGTATGTAATGTTGCAAGGAAGGAACTATGGCAAACAAAAAAATTGTTGATTAGAAATATACAAATAGTGCACAAGGTACTCATAGTTTCATTTCATTATTTTGAAACAGGAGCCCAAAAGTTACCCTTAGATCTCCCTCATTCTACTTCCCTAAATTTCTGGCTGGTTTTTCCATTATGGTCTTTCTTTCATAGCAAAATGAGACTCTGACCACGTTCAAAAGTTTGGTACAGCAGATATCTTCAAAGCAGCAATGGATTGCTCCCGGTTCGGCCCGGTTCTGTGAACCGGTAGCGGCAGTGGTGGGAGGCTCTGCCCACCCACCCTTCTGCGCATGCGTAGAAGCGGCGTGAGCACATGCGTGAACCAGTAGCAATGGGTTTTAGAACCCACTACTGCTTCAAAGGCTTTGTGCGTATCCCCCAAAAACTTCCCCAACTTGTTCTTAAGCGGCAATTCATAATTCAGTAGAAAAAGAAAAAAAATCACTAAACAGGTGGAAAGGAATTATGCTATGTTTAACTTTAATTGTAATTTATATTAAGTTTCTCTTTTCCTTTGATTAACTAATTGATTAATTAATGGAGCATGGCCCCTAACGTAACAAAAACATCATTTATAGGAGTCTTCAAGAAAGTTTAGGCCTGCAATTTAGATCTTTTTATAAAGAAATATGGAAAGCCTTGAAATAGATATTCAATAGATCCAAAAACTCTCATTGTGTATCAGTAAACTTTTTTTTCAATTGCTTTTGTCCATTTTAATCAGTGTCGCAATAAATAGGATAATGTATAGAACCCCAAGAGTCCAAAATAACTCTTTGGATTAAATCTGAGCATTATTAGTCTTACTGTTCTGAATAAAAAGTATTGATTTATACAGTCATTCCAAAATGCTTAGCCATACTTTGGAAAGGACTCTATTGCCTCCTTTCCTAAAAAGATCTATTCAAGGCCTGCACAAAAATTTTAAGGTATGCTTTGCCTGGACAGTGGTGTGAGGAAAGCACCTCTTTGAAAAACTGCTCTTGAAAGCAACACGGGCCCCACTTCTAATGAGTAATGAAAAGCAGCCATGTTAGTTCACTTTGTGCTATTTCTGGGCCTTTCCTGGCACTTCCAGCCACTGGATATATCAAAGAAGATCCCTGTAGCCAGCTAAGTCCTCTCAACACTGTGCTTCAACAAGGCCAACAGCACCACCTTAATCAACGCAAAGCAGTATGGTGAAGTTATCAGGCCCATGTGATTGTCTAGATGGGAAACCAACACATTGGGAGCCCATACTACCTTTATTGTATGTTTACAGTAACAGAATCTTGCAAGTCTGAAAGTACTTTCCCCTCCCAGATTTTATGTTCCAGAGAACTAGGGAGGGTTAATTCTGGAGACAGTGACTCTACTCCTGCTTCGTACTCATATTTCTGTTATTAAACCTTTGACTAGGCTGCAGTTCTCCCTTCTGCCATTCAAGGTTATTCTCACAGCATATTTACAGACGTGCAGAGCCTCACATAGTCTTGCCTCCTAGTCCATGTCATAGTGCTCTACCAGCACTGGCAGGGGAGGTTGATTTTAAAATATTACAGGTAGTCCTCAACTTATAACTATTTGTTTAATGACCATTTGAAGTTACAACAGCACTGAAAAAGTGACCTATGACCAGCGGTGGGTTGCTTCCAGTTTGGACCGGTTCTTAGAACCGGTAGCGCCAGCGGCGGGATGCTTCTGCGCATGCGCGCACGAACCGGTGGCAAAATATTTTACAACCCACCACTGCCTATGACCACTTTTCACAGTTACAACCATTGTACCATACCCATGGTCATGTCATCAAAATTCGGATGCTTGGAAACTGAGTCGCCCTGAGTCCCTCGGGAGTTGGGCGGCATATAAGAAAACCAAATAAATAAATAAATAAATAAATAAATAAATAAATAAATAAATAAATAAATAAATAAATAAATAAATAAATAAATAAATAAATAAATAAATAAATAAATAAACTGGTTTATATTTATGACCATTTCAATGTCTTGGGGTCAAGTGATCACCTTTTGGGACCTTCTGACAAACAGAGTCAATGGGGAAGCCAGATTCACTTAAGAACCATCTTACTAATTTAACAACTGCAGTAACTCACTTAACAACTGTGGCAAGAAAGGTAATAAAATGGGGCAAAATTCAATAATAACTGTCTCGCTGAGCAACAGAAATTTTGGCCTCAATTGTGGTTGTAAGTCGAGGACTACCTGTACTAAGAGTTTACTGCAAGCAATGTCTTATTCTTGGCAAAGATGAAATTGTAGTAATTGAAACACACACACACACCCCGAAAGCATGTGTAAAGAATAACTTTTTCGATTTCCTCTGCAGGCTTTTTATACAAATGCGCTTCTGGTTGCTGTTCTCTCTTGAACATTCTGAATATCTTGGGAAATCAAATTCTAAGAGATGGGCTATCACAAACCTAAAGAGACGAATTCCAAACAAAAATAAAGGAAGGAAGCGTAACTACTTGAATGCAATTGTGAGTCTTGCCATCTGTCTAGGGCAGCAGTTTTTGAGTAAGCCACACTTTTGCTGAAATGGCAGAAGAAAGAAAGTTCTTGTTAGCACTTCCTTAACCTGTGTGCTTCTTCTCTTGCTAATTTGTGGAAGGTAGAACAAAGGGAAATGGGCGGAGAGATGCTAGGAAAGACAGAGGGGAAGATACTGTTAAGCCCAGATATAAGGAGAAATCACATGGCTGAAAGAGGCCCTGAGCAAAATAAAAAAAGCAGGCATGCAGATTGTACTTTCCTACCAGAGCTTGAAACCTGGGCCACCACAAAGTACTATCAATTTTGATATAAGCAGTAGAATTCCAAAACCTTCTCCAGCAATAAAACAGATGAGAATTATTAGCCTTTAAAAATGTTAGGAGGTGCACAATGGCTCAGTGGTTAAGGATGCTGAATCTGTCAGCTGGAAAGCTGATAGCTCATGTTCGAGACCTGAACACCACGACAGGGTGAGCTCTTGTTATTTGCTCCAGCTCTGGCCCACTTCAAAAGCATGCAAATGCAAGTAGATAAATAGATACCACTTTGGTGGGAAGATAACAGCATTCTATGTGCCTCTGGTATATAGCTATGCTGGCAATATAACCACAGAAATTGTCTTCCGACAATGCTGTCTCCCTCAGCTAACAAACATATGAGCACTGCCCCGTAGAGTCAGACACAACTGGACAGGGAAACCTTTACCTTTAGCTAAATGTTAGGACACACATGCACCCACAGAGTTGCTGCTTTAGTTTGGTTTTTATTTTTCCTTCAAATGCAACTATTTACATTTATAGCCTGCAATGTTCTAAAAACTTTAGTTTTGATGAATAATGGATTTAAAACGAATGCTCAGATACTTACGACAACAGCCCCAGCATTTTCTGTTTTCATTCCACTCATGAAAAGCAAACAATTGTCTTAAGAACATGTTTACAATCTAAAGCAAAATAAAAAAATTTCCATTTGTCTATCCATTAAAGTTTTTCAGAGGATTTAACTACTGAAATAAATTATACTTTTTTTCTTTTTTGAAATTCTGCATTATGTCATCACATTATAAGACATATTATTACTGAGATTTAGTAATTATTTCAAAGCTGTTCTCTAGTTCCATTACTGATATTTAAAATGCTATTTAAAATATCTAGGACACTCAAAGCACTAAAATAAATAGCCACAGGAACAAACCATTCTTTACCAGTTTCTGATCTGCTTTGCTGTTTTAGTGACATTCAAATGATTCTTTCACCTTTCTGATCATAGAATGCCATCTAAATCAGAATCCTGTAAATATTCTTTCTTCTAAGTTATGCTTGGCTAAAAGAAAACAGCCCAGTTTTTCATTAAAGAAAGCATAGATTGATGAGTAAACATTTTTAGCATCAAATTCATAGATTATTTAAGATGTTTCTCTCGGTAAGTTAAATGTGACATTTCCATATAATCTGCATTTTTATGTGCAAGTATACACATCTTGCAAAAAACATTAAAAATTATCATTTACATTTTCAGTTTTCTCAGGGTTGTTCCCTATGGCTGGAGTATTTCCAGAGGAATGGTTTATGTATATTTACTATGAATTATATAAGTGAATGTGCCATGTAATTTATTTCATGTGCAGTTCTTTAGAATAAACATGAGTCTAGAAGATGAGCATTCACTGCAACTCAACCATCTTGGGGCCATTAATCTGAAATCCACAGCATGTGATTTCCTGGTTAGTACTCATAATCATTACAGTGAGGTAATTGGGAGCCTACGGTGCTCCAGAGGATTGAAAGATTGGTTAGAATTAGGTTTTTGCCTTTAATTTCCATCAGCTTCAGGCAGACTAGACATGACACATCTTACTCTTCAGAAATATCTGGAAATCCAGTTTTTTCACTCCTGCAGTAATGGATCACAAATCACTTTTACCCAAAACTAAAAAGAAGAGTGGAAAATTTTAGGAAGGCTACTTCATCCTGCCAAACGATGTAGAGAAGGCTGAATAGCTACTATGATTCTGAAAGTAAATGCTCCTAGTAAGGCCAACCTTGATGATAAGGTTGAAGGGAGAAGGGTGAAACAATCCATCTAGCACATGGGTGTCAAACTTGCGGTGTCACATTGCCGTCACGTGACATTTCACTATGTTTTTCCCCTTTGCGGAGCTGGTGTGGGCATGGCCCGCGCGTGACGCATGCAGCCCGCTGGCTGCCACTTTGACACCCCTGATCTAGCAGAAATAACTCTTTAGTTCAAAAAGTAATCCCATAGCTATTGTGAAACAATCTGAACTTCTCATAAAGAACTGCAGCTGATAATGTGATCAGAGCCAACGGCAAGAAAGGAAGTCCTTTCACTCACAGTGTTAGCTCAGGCAGTCTTCAGATTATGTAACAATTCATTTACAAAAATATGATATTACAGACAGGAGTCAAGAAGAGTGGGTGCTGCTTTGTATATGCACAAAATGGAACCACCTAAGTTTGCATATGTGGAAATCGGCAATTGCTATATTTGCATTTGCAGCTAATATGTGTGAAAATTAGTTTACACAAGGTTCCTAGAGTACAACTGTTGTATAACTGCTGGAGGCCCTTGTGGCATGTGAGAAGCATGAACAAAATAGAAGTTGAAATTATTAAAGGAGAAATGAAGACATGAATTTCATCCCTCCCCTTTGCTAATACTGACTAGAACCAGCCCCATAGGAAGAGCTGATCCATTGTAAGACTATGTTGTCCCTATCCAGCATTCTCAACCCCGCAAGCTGGTCGATGAGAATACTATGATCAATGGTGTCAAAGACCACTTAAAGTTCATTGAGGGGAGGTTGGATGAACCAGCATTATTCCATTTTTGCCAAGTATCATCCAAAGGTTCATTAGTGCTGTCTCAGTATTATACCTTAGTGTGAAACCCAGGTGAAAAAAAACTCTTCTCTTAGATCCCTTATTTCTTTAGATCCCTCTAAAACTGCAACCCAACCACCTTCTCAATAATTTTTCCTAAATGCCTTCTTGAGGAGGAAATAGATCACTGCTTCTTTAAATGTGGGAGGGAGCTTCAAATAAATCCAACACAATCACTGATTTGCTTATGACAAGGAACTAATGTTAACAATCTCCAAATAAAATTGCCACTGCCAGTATCCATCCACTATATCAGGGCTGTCAAACTACCGGCCGACGGGCCAGATGCATCACACGCTGGCCACGCCCATGCCCAGTTTAGCAAGGGGGGGAAAGTCCCAATACGTCGGAGTGAGAAATGGACAGCAGCAGTGGTGATCTTAGCTCATTAGCCGCCGTGACAACATGAGTTTGACATCCCTGTACTATATTCACATAAAATAATCAACCAACTGTCTAATTTGGCTTCTTGTGTTGTTCCTCAACACTCAATAATCTCTAACCCCTATTCTCCACCTCCACTCCATACACAAGCGTATCACAACACTACACACACTTTTCATACCTGTTGTCACCCATGTGGTCAAGAATATAATGAGGACCCCGATTGTTGGGGGCAATGCTGACTCTGTAAACTGCTTAGAGAGGGCTGTAAAGCACCTAAGTGCTATTGCTATTGCTATAAGCAAACCTCTAATCTTAAATACCAGAATGAGCTAAGATCACTGCTGCTGTCCATTTCTTACTCCGAATAGATGCATCCTGAAGATAGATTAATATAATTTTGCAAATCTAATTGTATGTACATTGCCAATACCTGCTTGAAGCAATGTAAGTGTAGTCTCTAATGCACCTTGACATCACTGGATAGTAATAGAATTGAATCAACAATAGAAAAAGATGAAGGGGTGCAATCTAGTCAGAGAATTAATCTGAAGTATCTCAAAAGCTTTTGCAGTGTAGCAGAATCCAATCTATCTTGAGTTATGTCTAAAATATCTATTTATAAACATAAATTATCCAATGCTTGTTTATTTTGGATAAATTCAGACTGAGACGAGTGAATTATGCGTGAAAACATTCTCTATAATAGCCTAGCCAACAAATCAGTTAATATGGTAGTTTCAAGAGCCGAGGTGGCGCAGCGGTTAGAGGCAGTACTGCAGGCCACTTTAGATCACTTTGACTGTGATCCGCAGGTCAGCGGTTCAAATCTCACCGGCTCAAGGTTGACTCAGCCTTCCATCCTTCCGAGGTAGGTAAAATGAGGACCCAGATTGTTAGGGGCAATATAAATATACATTGCTTACTGGTATAAACCGCTTAGAGAGTGCTTGCACTGTGAGGCGGTATATAAATCTCGCAAATAAATAAATAAATAAATAAATAAATAAATAAATAAATAAATAAATAAATAAATAAATAAATAAATAAATAAATAAATAAATAAATAAATAAATAAATAAATAAATAAATAAATAAATTGGGGGGGGAGTTCTATAACTTGCACAAAATTCAGAATTGTTACCCAGTTTTAAAAGCTAGGTAGTCCTCAACTTACAACCACAACTACAAATTGGGAAAAGGATTTCCATTGCTAAGCAAAACAGTTGTTACGTGATCTCACCTGATTTTATGACTGTGGATAAAATCAGGATCGCATCTGATTTTATGGATTTTATGAGTATCACTGCATGAGTTGAGTGAATTGCATGATGATTAAGTAAATCTGACTTCCCCTACTGACTTTGCTTGTTGGAAGCCAGCTGGGAAGGTTGCAAATGGAAATCATACCCACTACACTGCAACAGTTGTAAATACATACTGGTTGTCAAGTTCCTGAATTCTGATAATGTGGCCATGGGGATGCTACAGTTGTCATGATTGTGAGGACTGGTGGTAAGTCACTCTTTTCAGTATGGCACTTGGAATAGTTGCTAAATGAGTGGTTGTAAGTCAAGGACTACCGTGCACACTCT
The DNA here is from genome assembly GCA_023053685.1 of Diadophis punctatus similis. Classification (NCBI taxonomy): domain Eukaryota; kingdom Metazoa; phylum Chordata; class Lepidosauria; order Squamata; family Dipsadidae; genus Diadophis; species Diadophis punctatus. The sequence continues at coordinate 116,237,963 of JALIGW010000001.1, read as the reverse complement.
ATAAAGACAATTTATCAGATTTAAATCAAGTATTATGAGCTTCAAACAATATCGGAACCAACAAATCTATGAAAAAGTGATACTGTTCAACAGAAAAGTCCTTTGGGCCAAGGGTAGATTGTGGAACATACCAAATATTGTTAGTCTTATATTCTCAGATTAAACTTAATTTAAAAAGAATAAGTATGCCTTCAAGATTTCACTTAGAGGACATAGAGTCAGAATCAGTCTAAGGTACCATATATATTTAGTCACAAATTATGTGAAAGAGAATCTGAGAAATTGGGAAAATATAGGAGACATTTTGTAAACTGAACCAAAAATAGTATTTCCAAATTTTTGGAAAGAAACCTTCCTATGGCTTTCAATATAAATTATCATGACAGCTAGGGAAGAATGGAGAATGAAAGCAGACAAAAGAATGCACAGTGGTTGCACACTATTTTAATAACAAGCAAGAAAGAACAAGGAAACCGCTTAGAGAATGCTTGCACTGTGAGGCGGTATATAAATCTCGCAAATAAATAAATAAATAAATAAATAAATAAATAAATAAATAAATAAATAAATAAATAAATAAATAAATAAATAAATAAATAAATAAATAAATAAATAAATAAATAAATAAATAAATAAATTGGAGGGGGAGTTCTATAACTTGCACAAAAATCAGAATTGTTACCCAGTTTTAAAAGCTAGGTAGTCCTCAACTTACAACCACAACTACAAATTGGGAAAAGGATTTCCATTGCTAAGCAAAACAGTTGTTACGTGATCTCACCTGATTTTATGACTGTGGATAAAATCAGGATCGCATCTGATTTTATGGATTTTATGAGTATCACTGCATGAGTTGAATGAATTGCATGATGATTAAGTAAATCTGACTTCCCCTACTGACTTTGCTTGTTGGAAGCCAGCTGGGAAGGTTGCAAATGGAAATCATACCCACTACACTGCAACAGTTGTAAATACATACTGGTTGTCAAGTTCCTGAATTCTGATAATGTGGCCATGGGGATGCTACAGTTGTCATGATTGTGAGGACTGGTGGTAAGTCACTCTTTTCAGTATGGCACTTGGAATAGTTGCTAAATGAGTGGTTGTAAGTCAAGGACTACCGTGCACACTCTATAAAGACAATTTATCAGATTTAAATCAAGTATTATGAGCTTCAAACAATATCGGAACCAACAAATCTATGAAAAAGTGATACTGTTCAACAGAAAAGTCCTTTGGGCCAAGGGTAGATTGTGGAACATACCAAATATTGTTAGTCTTATATTCTCAGATTAAACTTAATTTAAAAAGAATAAGTATGCCATCAAGATTTCACTTAGAGGACATAGAGTCAGAATCAGTTTAAGGTACCATATATATTTAGTCACAAATTATGTGAAAGAGATTCTGAGAAACTGGGAAAATATAGGAGACATTTTATAACTGAACCAAAAATAGTATTTCCAAATTTTTGGAAAGAAACCTTCCTATGGCTTTCAATATAAATTATCATGACAGCTAGGGAAGAATGGAGAATGAAAGCAGACAAAAGAATGCACAGTGGTTGCACACTACTTTAATAACAAGCAAGAAAGAACAAGGAAAGATATCTCAATCAGGATCAAGAAATAGAGAGAAAAACACAAATAGATGCTTTACAGAGGTGAAAGAATAAACAGGAAAATGGATAGCCAGGTGAAAACTAGTGAAGAGTAATCACGGAAATGAGGTTAAAGGGAGGTAGAAAGACTATACTAAAACCCTTTACAAATGGGATGACAGAAACATTAGTAGAGAGAGAAAATACTCAGGAACTAACTGTTAGAAAGGAAGGTATAAGCCAGTGATGGCGAACCCATGGCACGCGTGCCACAGGTGGCACGCGGAGCCGTATCTGCCGGCATGCAAGCTGTTGCCCTAGCTCAGCTCCAGCACACATGTGCTTGCTGGCCAGCTGATTTTTGGCTCGCGCGAAGGCTCTGGGAGGGCATTTTAGGTTTCCAGAGGGCCTGCGGGGGGGGGCATTTTCATCCTCTCCAGGCTCCAGGGAAGGCTCTGGAGCCTGGGGAGGGCGAAAAACAGGCCTACCAGGCCCACCGGAAGTCGGGAAACAGGCCATTTCCGGTCTCCAGAGGGCCTTTGTGGGGGCGGGGGAGGCCGTTTTTGCCCTCCTCAGGCATTGAATTATGGGTGTGGGCACTCACACGTGTGTGATAGCATGCATGCACGCGCTTTTGGCACCCGAGGGAAAAAAGGTTCGCCATCACTGGTATAAGCAATAAACTGCAAAACAGAAAAGCACCAAACCCAGATTAAATACCCATCATGAAGCACTAATGGGGTGAATTTAAAACCCTAATATCCAATGATAAATACCGTAGCATATCACTAACACATTCCAATTAAAAAGATGTCTTTGTTCAAAAGAATAGACCTATCAGGAGGGAAGGAAAAGTGGCAGTGGCATGTAGGAGATGGGATACCCATCACCAACATACAACATACAAGCCTCCTAGATCCTGGGTTCTCCACCTGCCTACCCATCCATTCACCCTCTTGAGTTTTGGAGTACCTGGGAATAGTTTCACCCAGATAAATAGTCATTCTGCCACCCTCTTTAGTGGAGGAATCCCTCTTCACCTGGAATTTAGATGAGGTAGAGCAGGAATTCCCCATTCTCTAACATTAAGCTTTTTATACATATAAATGATTCTAGTTTCTCCTTTTTTCCAGAATTACAAAGCCCCAACAATTTCAGAGCATATGGTGCCAGTAGACACCTGCCAGTAAGCTCTGAAGAAAGAGTATACAGGATTTTTATTTTAGTAAATGCAACAACCTAAGGATTTGAGAAAATGGTTTAGCTGCACCAAATTACATGACTCTGAGACCGGCATACTAAAGCTAGTAGTCACTAACCTGCAAACAAGCTGAACAAAGAGAGGCAGAGAAGAAAAGTAGATAGAAAGCCACATAAGCTAAGTAAAACAGCATTGAAAACAACAACAACAAATGACTGTTATACATCTACCTGTACTTTCCCAGTCAACAGTTTCTTACTTGTTCCAATTCTTCCTGCGTTGTTTGGATATTTGTCATATTATCCTTAATCCCAGATCTATTTAGAAAAAAATGTGCTACTTGTTGTGTTCCTCATTATTTCCCCTCACTCTGGACATTCTGAAACTTCTAATTTCCCCTGCCCCCAAATCTCCTGTCCCCACCTTTCATTGGAAGAGGACAGAGCAATGTTAAAGGATATTTAGAGTTGTTAGCTAGCCAGCAGACCACCAACATAAAACTCACCAGGTAGCTTAGAGACACTTAGATCTACTAGTGTATGTGTGCTTGTTCAGAAGTTTTAAGAATGGAAGACTTGTTAAAAACATCCAGGTAAAGATAGGAAGTGGCTATTTGAATAAAATGACTAGAAATATAAACATATAAAATATAACAAAATTAATTAAGCACAAGGGTAGGATGGGAGAGCCTAATACTGAAATAGGAAAGACACAATTACAAACTGTTTCTATAAGAAGGGTATTAGGAATAAGAAACTTGTTATGTATTAGGACTATGCTGTTTACTCCAAGGTCCGCTATTCTAGCGGGAAAATGGAGACCGCTGATTGGTTGAGCCATCTGACAGCTCAAGGGAGAGCTGTCAGCCTGGTTCCTTGCTGGATCTTACAGAAGTACAATAAAGAGCTGTTTGTTACCAAGCCTGTCTCTAGCCTCTTCAGTCCCAGAATTCAACAAAACTGGTATTAGGCTGATACCCACTGGACTAAGTTCTTATACTGGGAACTCTTAGTCTAACACAGGAGTGACACAATATGGCGCCTACTGTCCTGGCCTTGATTAGACTTCGGAGTTTTACTTTTTCCTGAATAATTCTTCAACTAAAAAAAAAAGTTCCATGTTTATGTTGTACAGTGATGAGCCCCTTTAATACATGAATACATAATCAGTTTTGAAAGGTGTAAGAATTTTGCAGTAGGAAGTAAGCAGAAAAGGTTTGAGCAATCCTTTCTTAGCCTAAATTCAATTTGCACACTTTATACAATACACAGATTATATGTCCTCTATCTTGAGAACTAGACTATGACTATTCTGGCTTCGGGTGACTTAGAAATTGGGTATCTAAAGGCTAGCTATTTCTTTACGAAGCTGCTGATATCTACCTACATCATCTGTGGTTTTTCTCTGAGAGCTCTTGCCACAGGAAATGAAATTGGGGGAGGAGGGCAGCTTTTATTACAAAGAGAAGGGGAAAACATTTTAATCTGCATTTTCCCCCCTCAAAAATAAAAACAAAAAAGCACATCTTTCTAACAGTTGATATGCTGTGTTTGTGGTAGTTTTAAGCTTTGTTTAATGTCGCTATTTCTAAAATCAAATTGTAAATGAGAAACTAATGCATTGAAAAATGGTATAAAAGTTTTTTTAGATAAATAAATCAAGGGTTGCTGAATTGATTGAGGTAAAATGCACACACTGAGTTTCCACTGACATTTATTCTCCATCTTGGGTGGAGCTAGACGCCAAGATTGGGTATTGGCACAGCCTTCCAGCCAATCAAGACTGAGTCTGGAAAAAGTATAAATAGTGGCTCTAGGCCCTGGTTCCCCCTCTTTTGACTCAGTCTTAGCCAACGACTTGTGCCTTTTTTCCGTATTACTGCAAGTATAACTGTGATTTTTCTATTCGATTAGAACTAAATTTTACCTTTTATAATTTTCTTTCCCTGTACGAGCCTCCCAGGCATTAATTATTGTCATAACCTGCTGATCCTGGGAGAAGGCAGTCGGCCGCAAGTCTGACTGCCGCTCGCCCCTCCAGCCGAAGGCCCAGTGCGACCCTTTTTTCTCTTGTAATTTTTGTATTTATTTTTTTTTGCAATTCCAATTAAATAATACCGGCTGCGTGAGGGAGTGGGAAAGGGCCCCATACCATCAAGGGGGCCGGCGGTGGCCTACCGCACGCCTGGGCATTGAGGCGAGGCCGGCACACGGTGCCATTATAACAGAGAGACCAGGGCCAGCTCCCCAAGGACTGACCACTCCTTGAACGCTTGTTCTGCCCTTGTTGCTGATCGTGAGGAGAGCCGAGGGGCCAGTCGACAGCACAAGGTGTTTGGAATCAATTGGAGTCTCTCCCTAGATCGGCCGGACTCGCGCAAGCCTTCCGCACCGACCGCGCGCCTTCCGATCCCCAGCTGACTGCAAAAAAACCTCGAGAGGATCGGAAGAGCTGCAGGCCTCGCCCGTTACTCGGCCGGATTCGCGCAAGCCATCCGGACCGATAACGAGGGTTCCGTCGATTTCCTTCTGCCGTTTGAAGCCTGTGGAGCATGGCCGGACCAGCGGAAGCCATCTGCGTCCCCTCCTACCCTTCTGACAACCAGTTGAGTGATCGCCAGGCTAGACTAGCGCAAGCAGTCGACGCCCAGGCCCTGACAGTCCTTCGGCTCGCTGATTGACAGCTCAGAACAGCAGAGCCTTTTTGAAGTGCCGCGTTACCTCAGGGAGCTGACAGCGATCCAGAACAGTGCCCCCCCCCCACCCTCGCTGGGGCCTCTCAGCCTTCGCACCACCTCCTGAGCTAAGTACCTGGCCTCTGCTAATCTTCTCCAGACGCAACGGCCGTTTCTTTGCCTGGGACTCGTGGCCGGTGGCCATTTTGAGTGCCAAATTAGGCAGGGCGGCCATTTTAAGTGTGGGCTGTGCTTGGGCAGCCATCTTGAGAGTGGAGTGTGGCCCGGGCCCCTTTGAAAAGCCATTTTGAGTGTGTCTCTTTGCGGGGAGGAGCAATATTTTTTGCAGTGACTGTGACAAGCCTTCTTCCTCAGCATGACTGAGAGAAGTCATAGATCTGGCAAGGCCAAGGCAAAGACACCAAGGCCTCAATCTGAACAGCCTGGCCAGTGCGGCCTCAGCCGAGAGGGATCAATCTCCCATCCGGCCTCTTCCCCCTAGTCTCTCAGCCAGGGACAGGGCCACCAGAGAGAAACAGGGCCCCATGTCAGGTGACAGAAGTGCCAGTAGACAGGTTAGGGAATCCATACCCAGGCACCCACAGTCACAGTCTCCTGACAACGTGTCCATTGACAATGCTAATCTTCAAAAATCAAGGGCGGACGTTTGGGGCCCAAAGGGGAGCCACAGAGGGCAAGCCTCAACTAGGGGCTCAACCAAGGACCCACTCCAGTCCAGAGAGATACAGGACAGGATTGACATGGCCATCAGGCAGGGCATTGAGGCAGGCATCAGAGCCATGGCCTAAGCACCAGACAACTTTGGCTAAACCCCCCCAAGAACAGCCCATGGCAGATCTAACCTACCCTGAGCCTGAGGAGGAGGAGGAGGATGAGGAAGATTTCTCTGATCCTCTGCTTAACCTCCATGATGACTCTGATCACGGGGACGATTTAGGGATCACCCTCCCCGAGTTAGCCATGTCTGAGGACGAGGACTTGGGGCCCGAACCAGTGGTCTCCTCGGCCCTCTTTCAACCTGCCCTCTTCAGATCTTTATTACATAAGGCGAAAACCACGGCCAATTTGGTCACACCGTCCGGGGCTTCTGATCAGACCTCAGAACCAGATCCCATGTTTGAACCGACGGCATCACAGGCAGATGTAATTCCGGCCCCAAAACTCTTTGTCGAAGAGGTCCTGAAGCAGTGGCAGAACCCAACATCTGGGTCCCTGTCCAATGCAACTGATAAACGCTTTTATAATGTTGACTCTGCTTTGGCCCAACACCTTACAGTGCCACCCGTGGACAGCCCTGTCCTGACCCTGTTCTCCAATGGTCAGATGCCGGGGGAGCCAGAGGACCTCCTTCGCCCAGAGGACCGCAGAACAGAGGCGATGCTCCAGAGGACCCACCAGTCAGCCACATGGGCATTGAGAGCTTCTTCCACTGCCTCTTTCTTCTGTCGTACGACCGTCAAGTGGCTCTACGCACTCCAGGACCACCTGCCACCATCTGATCTTCGGGCCCACCAGGACCTCAATAAGCTCCTGGCAGCGGCCCAATTTACATCCGACGCCACCTTGCAATCGGCCCGCTTTGCAGCGAGGGCCATGGCGTCAGCAGTGGTGGCCCGGCATATGGCCTGGCTGTGCAGTTGGCCAACTGACGCAAAATATAAATGGAAGCTGGCCTCTAGTCCTGTAGCGAGCCAGGCACTTTTTGGTGAGGCACTTAATCGCATACTGGTAGAAACAAAAGACAAAAAGAAGGTCCTTCCTTCTACTAGCCGTAAGGGTCCATCCCGTTCCACCTCCTTCCCCAGGAGGAGCTTCCGAGGGGCTTACCAGGGTAACAATAGATTCCAGGGACCATCCCAGTCCAACTTCCAAGGGCAGACCCAGGGTCAATTCGGCTCACGTCAGAGATTTTCTTCTGACCGGCCGTTCCGGGACAACCAATTCAAACGGCCCTTTAAGGGGGCCGGTGGTCGCCCCTTCTGCCGGAATAAGTAGATCTCCAGCCGATCCTCCCATAGGGGGTCGTCTGGCACTCTATGCCAGCCGCTGGGAGGAAATCACCAATGACACATGGGTTTGCCAAACCCTGAAGTCAGGTCTCTCTCTGGAGTTTCTCTCCACCCCCCCCCGAGGTTCTTCCTTCGTTGCCCTCTTTCCTCAAATCCACAAAAAAGGGTTCTCATGAATCAGGCCATCCAGCACCTGTTGGAAATTCGAGCCATCAGGTGCCTGAGAACCAACAAGGGCAGGGCTTCTACTCCATTTTATTTGTAGTGCCCAAATCCTTGGGAGGGTGGAGAGCAATATTGGACCTTAAGCGCCTCAATAGGTACATAGTCCACAAGAAATTCAAAATGCACACCCTGCATTCAATTCTGGCAAGTATTAGGAAGGGAGATCTACTGTCATCCATAGATCTCTCGGAGGCTTATCTCCACATTCCAATTCGGCCATCTCACCGCCAGTACTTGCGGTTTTGCTATGCAGGGGTGCATTATGAATATGGGGCGCTTCCCTTTGGCCTATCCTCAGTGCCAAGGGTCTTGACTAAGGTCCTAGCGGCCTTGACCGCTCACCTCAGGTCCATTCCCATCAGGATCCAGTGCTACCTGGACGATATTCTCATCTCCTCAGCCTCTCCTTCTCAGGCTGAAACAGATGTTCAGGTAGTGCTCAACACCCTAGACCACCTTGGCTTCTTGGTCAATCGATCCAAGAGCCAGCTGGACCCCACTACCAGGATCATCCATCTGGGGGCGATCATTGATTCCCTGGAGTGTAAGGTGTACCTTCCCCAGGAACGGAGAGACAGTCTATTGGCTTTAACCCAGCAAGTTCTGAGGCAAAATTCAGTCCCACTGAACCAACTGTCCTCCCTCCTGGGAAAGATGATCTCGGCCATTCATATAGTTCCATGGGCGCACCTACACTCCAGGGACCTTCAATGGCTCCTTCTCCCCTACCAACGTCAGGGCAGAGCCAACACACCCACCAGAGTGAGGCTTCAGGCCTCGGTCAGGGATTCACTAACATGGTGGACGACGTCTGCGGTCCACAGGGGCACCTGTTTCCTTCCCCCACAGCAAATCATAGTCACAACGGATGCTAGCTTGTCAGGGTGGGGGCCCCATGCAGACTCACTGGTGGCATAGGGCATGTGGTCGCAATCTGAGGCGACCTCAGCATTAACATCCTAGAGTTGAGAGCTGTCTTCCTTGCCCTGCAGCAATTTCGGCCCCTCATAGAGAATTCACACGTCCTAATCCTCACGGACAACATGGCCACCAAGGCCCACATTAATAGACAAGGGGGTACCATGTCTGATCAATTGATGACCGAGGCCATGCAACTAGGCCTCTGGGCAGAACGTCACCTGTTGTCCCTTGAGGCTGAGAATATTTCAGGGGTTGATAATGACACGGCAGACTGGCTCAGCCGAAACCAAATAGACAATTCAGAATGGAGCCTGCATCCTGAACTATTTCGCCAGCTTGTGGGTCAATTTGGTCAGCCAGTGATAGACCTATTTGCCACTCCCGCCAATGCTCAGTTGCCCAGGTTCATGTCTAGATACCGGATGCAGGGGGCGGAAGGGACTGATGCCCTTCGCTGTCGGTGGCCCCGAGGGTTGCTTTATGCCTTTCCTCCAATCCCCATCATTCCGCAGGTCATCCGGAAATTGCTGGAGGAGAGAGCCGAGATGGTCCTTCTGGCACCCAACTGGCCAAGGAGGGCTTGGTATGCTGACCTAGTCTCCCTGTCGATCTCCTACCCATGGAGGATCCCTCCGATAGAGTGGTCACTTGTGCAGGGGTCAGTGCAGCATCCAGAACCCTACTGGCTGCAACTGACCGCCTGGCACTTGAGCGGCTCACTCTGAGGAGCCGCCGGATCCCCGAGGATGTCTTGGAGGTCTTGCTGGACTCCTACAGGCCGTCCACACAAAGGATCTATTCTGCCTCCTGGAAGGCCTTCTGCTCCTGGTGTGCCAGGGAAGGGCATTCTCCATTAGATCTATCAATAATTAATGTACTGCAATTTCTCCGGCAGGGGCTAGCCAAAGGTCTTGCCCCAAGCACTCTCAGACGCCAGGTAGCCGCCCTGTCCACGGTCCTATCCTGTCCGTCTCTGGGGACTCTCTCAGCTCATCCCTTGATATCGAGATTCCTGAAGGGAGCTGTCAATCAATGCCCCCCAGTGGTCCACAGGTACCCCACCTGGGACTTACCCAAAGTGTTATCAGCACTCACGGGGGGTGCCTTTGAACCCTTGGACTCCATTCCTCTAGCTCACCTGTCATACAAAGTGGTTTTCCTGGTGGCGGTTACTTCTGCCCGCCGCATCTCTGAACTGGCGGCCCTTTCTATTAGGAGTGACCTTTGTGTTTTCCACCAGGACAGGGTGGTCTTACGATTGGACCCCACCTTTCTCCCCAAGGTGAACTCATATTTTCACCGGGCCCAGGAGATTGTATTACCCTCCTTTTACCCCAACCCATCTTCTGACATTGAAAAGCAGTGGCACGTCCTGGATGTGAGGCGGGCACTGGACATTTACATTCGAAGGACCTCTGCCATTCACAAAATCGAGGCCTTGTTTGTCTCTTTCCACCACACTTCCTTGGGGAGGAAGGCATCCTCCGTCATGGTGGGTCAGTGGATTCGCACTGTCATTACTGTTGCCTATGAACAACTTTCCTTGCCATGACCCACCAGGATTACGGCCCATTCCACACGCAGTACGGCCACCACTGCGGCCTGGAACACACGGGCTTCCATCGAGGAGATTTGTCGAGTGGCCACTTGGGCATCTCCAATGCCATTTGTCCGGCACTACAGACTGGACGCTTTCGCCTCTCAGGAGGCAGACTTTGGGCGAAGAGTGCTGGAACAGGTAACTTCGGAGGGTGGTGGTCCCAGCCAGAATCAGGATGCCCTCCCTGGGGACTGAATTACTTTGGTATGTCCCAATCTTGGCGGCTAGCTCCACCCAAGATGGAGAATGAGACGTTGTACTTACCTGAGACGTCCATTCTCGTCGGGTGGAGCTAGCCGCCAAGTCCCTCCCTGTGTTTTTTCTGGCTGGATGAAGGTTTATATTATTATGAGTCATTAGGTATTTAGGATCTAGTTACATAGGATCAATTCTCATATGTTAGGTAGTTAGTCTTAGGTAATTAGTAGTACTGCTCTGCAGGATTGTTGTTATAATTTTATTACCTTGTATGGTCAATAAAGTTGTTGCAGTTGTTTGGCACATCGAGTCTGGCAGTCGTTCCTCATCAAAAGAGAGGGAACCAGGGCCTAGAGCCACTATTTATACTTTTTCCAGACTCAGTTTTGATTGGCTGGAAGGCTGTGCCAATACCCAATCTTGGCGGCTAGCTCCACCCAACGAGAATGGACGTCTCAGGTAAGTACAACGTCTCATTCTAATCTCAGGCTTGAAGGAACAATGGTTAACAGCATTTAATGACTCCTTCCGAGGGAAAAGTCAGTGGCCGAATTATTCTCAGAACTAGTTTGCAACTGTCTTACAAGTTTTCCTTTTTTCTAGCTATATTGCGGTATCATATAAAGCTTTTTACCTCTCCCACTTTCCCTTGCTAAATTATTGGAGTTTACTCTCCTTAGCTTTCAACTTTGGCCTGATCTTTAACTGGAACAAAACTTCTTAAAGTTTTATGTTAGAAACCCAATAACTTTCCCTCTTTGCTTGCCACTTATATAAATCAGAGGCTCCCGAGAAGAACAAAATGCTAGAATTGTCTCTTTTGCTAAGTTTTCCGTATAGTATATTTTCATTCAACCCATCATGTTCTTAACTTCAGGTTCTGAGCACCATCTCTTTTCAGTGACGTTCCAAATACTGTTTTCTCATCTGGCAGCTTGTCGTTTTATTGTTTCTATAATTTAAACAACAGCAGGAGCTGATTCATTGAATTTAAACTAAGTCCGTTCTGCAATTGAATTTAAGAATTCTGGGTACTTTATAAGCAATGAAAGGCTATGCAAAAAAGTAAATAAATTGAGTGTGATGCACAATCTGTCATTACATCTGGATTTTTTTAAGAAAAGTGCTATTCAATTGGAATGTCTATATTCTAATATCCTGTTTTATTCACTTTCAAATGTGGGAAACATCAAAGAGACTAAACTGGCATTTATCCAGAAACATTGGCTTAGCTGACTTGTTGATAATGTTTCTGTAAGTGGTTTCAACAGCCTAATAACTGTATAGCTAATATTGCATGGCTATCAGGCAATTAAAGATCTCACATTTTTCCACTCTTTCCTTAACTCATGATTCCAGCTATGTCTGATCAATTAGAATGGGAAGAGTGATAGGAAATAAGGGGAAACAGTGGAGGTATGTGGGGGGGATCACGATGGCCTTATTATTGTCACAACAGAGCAAAAAAGTTAGCACAATGCATAATGGATCAGCAATCATCTTGGCGTCTACAATAGACAATGAAATCTATGGCAGCATATTGTATAGTATGGATACCTTACTCCAATTTCTCTATTCTACCATGATATCAGAGTAGGGTGCAATTAACAGCAGTTACATTAACCATATGATATATCATTGTCTAACAGAGTCAGCTTGTTGTAATAGTCAAGTCATGAGACTGAGGACTGTGAGTTCTAGTCCTTCCTTAGTCACAAAGCCAGCAGATGATCTTGGACCAGTCACTTTCTCTTAGTTCTAGGAAGGAGGCAAGGACAAATCATTTCTGAAAAACCTTGCCAAGAAAACTTCAGGGATTTGTCCAGACAGTCTCTGGGAATCAGACATGATTGAACAGAAGAATATATGGTAAGATGAAGAAGAATGTCTGGTCAAGGGAAAGGTTTTCCCAGTCCAGTTTTGTCCGACTCTCTCTATAACTAGCTTGCTCTCTCTATAGCTAGCTAGCTAGCTAGCTAGATTATAGACAGATAGATAGACAGATAGACAGATGGATGGACAGACAGACAGACAGACAGACAGACAGACAGATAGATCAAAGGTCTTCAAACTTGGCAACTTTAAGATTTGTGGACTTCAATTCCCAGAATTCTCCAGCCATCTTAGCTGGCTGGAGAATTCTGGGAGTTGAAGTCCACAAGTCTTAAAGTTGCCAAGTTTGGGGACCTCTGAGATAGATTAGATAGATAGATAGATAGATAGATAGATAGATAGATAGATAGATAGATAGATAGATAGATAGATAGATAGATAGATAGATAGATAGATAGATAGATAGATAGATAGATAGATAGATAGATAGATAGATAGATAATGGTAGAGGGAGAGGGGGGATCTTGTCTGATTCTTGACAATTCTATGGGCCAGGTCTCTCCACATCCTCCAATCTTGCTCTACTTCTTTCAGTTTTTCCATGCTCTGGCTGGTATCAGAGCATTAAGAAATATTTTTGCTTTTATTTATGAATTAATTCAATTTCCAAAGTACCCATTTGCTAAGCATCTCTGCAGAGTTTACACAGAATTAAAGACAACAAGTCGTGAAAAATAGATATAAATATCATAACAATAAAAACCCACCAGGGAAAAAGACAAAGTGTACAATATTTAGCAGCTTAACATTTAGTTCTGACCTAGTAAGTATGAGAAGAGCCAAGCTTTTAAAGCTTTCCTAATCAGCAGGATTGAAGCCAAATGGACTCAGAGGGTATGATATTATATTAGGCATAAGTAATTCAGAGCTGTAAATATGACAAGCTGCATGTTTTTCACCCATTCAATAAAATATATTTTATCTAATTATGCTATCAAGTGCCAGCTGACATTACTAAGAGTAAAAATATTTTTCTGTCCATTTTCCATGTTTATTGTTACAATGTTTATCCAAGCTAAAGAGCCTCAAGTAATTATGTTTTCTCATTGGGGGAAGGGTGACATAACTCAACCCATTTATATTTCCTTTTGTTAGGTTTTTCGAACATAAAACAGTCATTCTGAGATGGAACAATTGTATTCATTTCTTTAATTTCTTTCTTTATTTATAAAATCCATAAAACTTATTTTGTATGTGTGTGTATAAAATGAGAACAATTTAATTTTTTTCCAAAATACTTCCTCAATTAATACCAGTATAAAGAAAAATAAGATGCTACCACTTTTAAATTGAAACTTTCTTAATTCCAAAGAAGATGGTTTCTTTTCACACTAAGTTGGCCAGCATTGCCCCAAAATCTCCTCCCAGTTACGATTGAGTTTCAATCTGCATATTCAGAAGGCTGTGTGGGACAGTATGTTTTTTTTAAATATATGTTGACTCTTATTTGCCATTTTATTTCCTGTTCGCTCTGGATGATTGTTGTGGAAATTTTATACTAATGTAAAAGTAATGTTTTCTGAGTTGGCCTTACTAAAGCAGAACCAGAGATCATAGATATAGGTTTATTGGGAGGTTTGTCATAAAAACTATAGGAATATATCAGTGAAGTCACCAGAAATCAGGTTCAACTCAACGGAGTTATGACATTTTATGCCTTTTTGCACAAAAATGCATTCTTCTGCACAAAAATGTGCAAGTGCAAATTTGCAAGTGCCGCATTTCATGAAGTCCCAATAAATATGTTAATATCACTGCTGGTGAATGACCCTAGACTGTAAAGAGAATATACTTTGAACTCAGCAATCAAGTTACTGACTTTTTTCCATGGAAGAAGGATTAATATTCACATGTCTGGAGAAGCTTACAAAGATTCAGATGCCCACAAATCTACTAAGCTACCCATTTAATCCAAACGCACTTGAGTATTTTAAAAATGTCTTCCCTTTGAATATACTTTGAATATAAGTCACGAAGGTTTGCCCAAAACGGAGATGTCTTTGAAATGAAATCGTGACACTGGAATTAGTGTTGGGTTTGTGGCATGCTTAATGATAATCCTGACCATGCTTGTCATTGACAGGCAGCATGTACAGCCTTTGGAGTCAATAATCCTCCAAAGAAAAGATGGGAACATCGTGGCTCTTTTCATCTTTGTATAGAGATGATTTGGATACACAGTGCACTGGACAGTGACAGACGGCTTAATGACAGATGGCATTTCTTCACTGTGGAGAGAGATTGCCTGCAGATTGCCTTAGTTGCAGTGTCTGTCCAGGAAATAAACAGCACGGGCTAAAGTGAAATATGGCAACTGATAGAATTTTCTGTAGCGACGTCAAAGGATTTCATAGGCTAGTGAGATCCAAAGGAAAGCAGTTGGTGTTTTGCCATGTATGAGACTTGGCCAAAAATGAAATAAAATCCTGAAAAATGGTGATATCGAATTCTCCATTCTGTCTGGATCGATGGTATCGTAGGATCGAGGATGAGCAATTGCAGCTCCTGAAACCTAACATCCGTAGGCTTCACAAAGGAGGACTATTAAATATAGCCAACTTTTTAAAAAGTCTACAATTTTAAATTGCCGTAGAAAGGAGAAAAACAAGAGCTGTGGGTTCTGATAAATCCCCACTTCCTCTAAAGTTCAATTTACAAACACTACAGTGAACTTTTTACAAGGATTGATTCTACTTGAATGGATTGTTTCATTTTCTTGTTACAATGAGAATTGGCCTGAATTAGCACTATCTAAACAAATACACAATCTCTCATAGGGCTTTGCAATGTATTGAGCAGTGCAACAACATTAATCACAATGATGTCTGCACCAGCAGACCATGTAAACTCCATATCATACCCAAGTAATACTCCACCTCAGTTAATTTAGTTGAAAGTTGTCATTCATAAATCTGATATTAGGAAAACCTGCTGTTTAACACAATGGATTTTCTTCATCTCTGTAGTATACCATCTTGCTTCTTTATCAGGGCTTTTTCTCTTTGTCTTATCTACCATATAGAAATGTATGCACATATTCTATTCTTTAGTTTTGTAGAACTGCTGCTTTTCCTAGAAAAAACATCTAAAACTTTGTCACATATACCTTATTTTTCGGAGTATAAGACACACTGGAGTATAAGACACACCTTAGTTTTGGGGGAGGAGAACAAGGGGAAAAAATTCTGCCTCTGCCTACCAGTGTCCTTAGCCTGATCAGCTTCAGCACATTAGTTCGCTGCTTGTGAGCGCGTTCAGCGTCTTAAGGGGGGGGGGAGTGTCTTATACTCCTATACTCCGAAAAATATGGTATTCAGCCACATGCACACAATATAGTTAAAGGAATCCTACTTCCCCAGGATATCAATTTCTAAGTGGCAATCTCCCATTATTAGTGATGATTATTATTTTGCTATTTAAAGTCAAAGCTTCTTGTTAGATATACAGATATACAGTACCACAACTGTGTCCTCATATCTCCATGAGCTAATGTAACTTCTAGTTTACAAGTCTCTCACACACAAATGATCAATGTCACAGACCATTATGCTTAATGTTTAAGCCACCTATTAAATCATAAATAGGTAATTCAAGCTACAGTTTGAAATCTATAATTAATTAGAGAATAGGCACCATTGAGGACTTGTTAAGTCCAACATATTTGGAGGGCATGGCATCAAAGAAGCCTGCCATAAATATTTAAATAAGATTATTCTGCAAACAGAACTAATTTAAATGAATGAATATTTTCTCTAAATAGAAATGATATTTGAATTCTCCATCAAGAATCCCATGTCTTATGGCAAGATGAAGCCCTAGTCTTGATTGTAGCTTGTCATACTTTCAGAAGACTTAAAACAACTTTAGTAAATCAGATGTGTCAGAGATGTGAATTTATGGAAGACAAAAATATCTGTTCCACAGGATGTTGAATGATAGACCTATATCAGCCTTACTGGTAGACCAGACAGGAAAAACAACCAGATAAACCAATTGTACTTTATTGTAAACCTATATTAATAGAATCTTGTAAATCTGAAAGTGCAATACTCCCGCTATCACTTTTATATCCCAAGAATTTAGGGAGGATCTTATCTGAGCCTCTTGCTCCAATCACTTTGCAACTGCAAACTATCTGGTCTCTTATTTGTTCCCTAGGCAGCATCACTTCACTCCATCTCCCCAAGTCTTTCCCACATACCAGTGGTGGGTTGCTGCCGGTTCGGACTGGTTCGCCCGAACCGGTGGCGGAAATTTGCCCCCGCTCGCCGAACTGGCAGCAATGGCTGGCTGGCCACGCCCCCGAACCAGTCCTCTGGTTGCCGCTCCTTGAAAGCAGCTGGCAAAGAACCCTCTGTGCATGTGCAAAGGCTTCTGCGCATTTGCAGAGGGTCATTTCCCCGGCGTGACGTAGGTGCGCAAAACGCGCACTTCCGACACAATGAGAACTGGTAGGGAAGGTAAGTGGAACCCACCCCTGCCACATACCATTATAGTCTATTATATCTGGACTGTAAAATCCAGATGACAACAAATATATGTTAGATATTTCTCTGCTTCCCTCTAGTGCTAATTTGGAACCCTGTAACCTAGTTCTCCTGATGGCAGTAAAATTTAGAAATGCTTCCTGTTCCAATATTCTTAATTAAAGCCACCCTGGTAGGACTGAGAAGTATTCCATCAACACCAACTAAAGAGTAGTTAATCAGCTTTCAGGTTTTGGAATCATTTCTCCTGAGACTCCATCAGACTTGGAGAGTTTTTAATTCACCTTCTTTCCCTCTTTCCCAAAAGTAGGTTTAAAACCTATTTATCATTGTCTGTAAAGTGTGACATACTTAGCTTTTCTTTAATGTATTTGTTTAATTGATTTCTTTGGAGGTAAATGGAAATTTGTCACTCAACAGCAGCTGCAGCATTTTCCTTTCTAATATCTTTAAAACATCAACCTTCTAAATAAGGTAGAGTCTCGTGAGATAGAAAGCGGAAAGTAAATGTACATTCACAATTCCCCACTTTTTCAGTAATGTATGCCTGCTTCAGAGGTTAAAAGAAATGTATTGTAGGTCTTGCCTTGTTCAGAATGTGAATACTTTCTCTGCCACCTTAGTTTCATTAAAATGATAATGTTCAGCTGTATCTGTCCCTCTAGAAGGGGACCAAATGCATAGCCTTTATCAACCAATTGTTTTGAAGATGGGCTTTTTCAAATGTCATTGATTAAATAATAAATAATGCCAACCTTTTCCCTTTTTTTGGTATACAGTTTTCCAAAGTTCTGGCCCCAAGCCTACTTTAAACCAGTTTAATTTAAAGAAGAATGAAGAATAATATTTTATAGCTGTCAGAGCTGAAAAAAATGATACCAGCGCTTATATATTTGCATGTGTGTATCTAACTTTCTATCTATCTTATCATGCTTTATTTTGCAATTATTGATAGAGTGTACATATGATTTATGAACTTTCAAAAAGTGGCTTTGGTTATGTCTGCGTTCTTTGAAGAATCCTCTGTTTCATAAAGATTTTATTGAAAGGAAGAGATAAACAATTTTACTCATTTCCCCTTCCTCTCTGGAGCCCTTATAATGTTTCTCATGCTGTTTCATTGGCCCTTCTATCAACCAGAATAAAACAAAATCCATTAATGAAAATGTTTGCTACATCACCATCTTCCTTAAGCCAAATAATATATTTGTTCTCTCATTCTTGGTACTAATAAGTAACTACTGATGAAGAAAGAAAATTTTTCAAGCATAGTCAATTATTATTTAATCATATTTGTATGTATTTCATTTCCAATAGAGAACAAATATTCAATATTATAAATATTAATTTCAGCCCTAGGTTCCTCACCTCTTTAGATTACCCAAAGTAAAATATATACTTCAAAGTCTAATCAATAAAATGGGTGGATTGTATCATTTAATCTCCTGTGTCAGCAAAGAAGTACCTTTGTGTCAGGCCTGACCCAGCTTGGATATTCAGGAAAGAAAGACCCTCGACTCCATTTGTGGTGAAAGGTATACTTTTACTGAAGTCCAAGTGGTTACAATATAGCAAAGCCGGATTTGAGAATTTCCTGTGTAACCCCAGTAATTTTCCCTTCTCCCTGGCTTTCTTGATGGTGAAAGCAGGTGGGCGTGCGCGGGAGGGACCGTGGAGCAGAGGCGCCCAGCGGCTTAAGCCAAGAGGTCGGCGGGAGATGCGGGCAGGAGCCTGCTGCCGACGCCGCCACTTCTGACATCCCCGCGCTTCTCAACCTGCTCGCCGGGTGCCTCTGCTCCATGGTCCCTCCCGTGCGTGCCCACCGAAGAAATATCGGAGCGGCGGTAGAAGCAGTGGTGGCAGTAGCGCGCGCTCTCCTTCCCTGCCGGTGCCGTGGTCAGGGACTCAGTTGGGTGGCTGGAGCCCTGCGGGAAATGGTGACAGAGGCTTCTTCTTCCTCCGAGGGGAGGGGAGGGGTGCAACCCACCCACCTATCTCACTTCCACTTGGCATCTTGGAAGAAGACTGGGCGAGGGAGAAAGGAGCCATGGTGGGGATTGGTTTGCAGGGAGAAAGAAGAAAGAAAGGAAGGAAGGAATGAAGAAAGGAAAAAAAAGAAAAAAGAAAGAAAGAAAGAGAAAGAAAGAAAGAAAGAAAGAAAGAAAGAAAGAAAGAAAGAAAGAAAGAAAGAAAGAAAGAAAGAAAGAAAGAAAGAAAGAAAGAAAGAAAGAACAAGGAAGTTAGGAAGGAAGACAGAAAGAAAGAAAAAAAGAAAAAAGAAAGAAAGAAAGAAAGAAAGAAAGAAAGAAAGAAAGAAAGAAAGAAAGAAAGAAAGAAAGAAAGAAAGAAAGAAAGAAGTTAGGAAGGAAGGAAGACAGAAAGAAAGAAAAAGAAAGATGGTAAGAGGGGTAATCGTCCGGTCTCCAACTTACCTTTTTTAGGGAAAGTTGTGGAGAAGGTGGTGGTTACTCAACTTCTGCAGCTCCTGGATGAAACAGATCATCTAGATCCTTACCAGTCGGGTTTCAGGCGCGGCTACAGTACAGAAACTGCCTTGGTCGCTCTGATGGATGATCTCTGGCGGGCCCGGGATGGGGGGAACTCCTCCATCCTGGTGCTACTTGACCTCTCAGCGGCTTTCGATACCATCGACCATGGTATCCTTCTGCATCGTCTCAGCGAGTTGGGAGTGGGAGGCACCGTTTTGCGGTGGTTCTCCTTTTATCTCGCTGATAGGATGCAGTCGGTGCTGGCAGGGGGGCAGAGATCGTCCCCTAGGCCCCTATCATGTGGGGTGCCTCAGGGGTCGGTTCTCTCGCCCATCCTGTTTAACATCTACATGAAACCGCTGGGGGAGATCATTCACAGACATGGGGTGTGTTTCCATCAGTACGTTGATGACACCCAGCTGTACATCACCACCCCGTCGGACTTCAGTGAGGCAGTTGATGTAATGTGCCGGTGCCTGGACGACGTTAGGATCTGGATGGGGAGGAACAGACTCAGACTTAATCCTGACAAGACTGAGTGGCTGTGGATATTGCCTCCTAAGGACTATGACAACTGTCCCTCCTTGGTCCTTGAGGGAGCGAAATTGACTCCCTCGGACCAGGTCCGCAACTTGGGGGTCCTTCTAGATCCACAGCTAAAATTGGACCATCATCTTTCTGATGTGGCTAGAGGGGCCTTTGCACAGGTTCGCCTGGTGCACCAGTTGCGGCCATATTTGGAGAAGGAGGCTCTACTCACGGTCACTCATGCCCTTGTCACCTCTCGCTTGGACTACTGCAATGCGCTCTACATGGGGCTACCCTTGAAGAGTATCCGGAGACTTCAGCTGGTGCAAAATGCGGCTGCGCGTGCTGTGGTGGGTGTGCCAAGGTACACCCACGTGACATCGATATTCCGCCAGCTGCATTGGTTGCCCATCGGTCTCGGGGTCCAATTCAAGGTGTTGATCACCATCTTTAAAGCCCTTCATGGCTTGGGACCAGGTTATCTACGGGACCGCATTCTGCCTCATACTTCCCTTCGACCGGTTAGGGCCCACAGAGTTGGCCTCCTCCAGGTCCCGTCGGCCAAGCAGTGCCGGCTGGCGGGCCCAAGGGGAAGAGCCTTCTCTGTGTCTGGCCCCATGCTCTGGAACCAACTTCCGCCAGAGACCCGAACTATCCCCACTCTGCTGGCCTTCCGGAAAGCTGTTAAGACATGGCTTTTCCTGCAGGCGGGGGGTAGAGCTTAATTCACTCGAGCTCACCCCCCAAGTATGTATGATATTGAATGGTTGGTGATGATTTTTTATATTATGTTTTAATTTTTATATTTGCTTTTAATTAACTTTTAGATTTTGGTTATTCTTGTATTTTCTCACTGTTGTACGCCGCCCTGAGTCCTTAGGGAGTTGGGCGGCATATAAGAATTCCAAAATAAATAAATAAATAAATAATCTTATACGGTGAGTATATCCTAAACTCTATATTTGAACTGGAAAAGTTGGGGGTCGTCTTATACGCCCAGTCATCTTATATGCCGGAACATACGGTACATAAGTAATCAAAATGGAAGAAATAGAAGTTGAAATCATAATAGGAGACTCAATCCATTGAATATAGAATTGTATAAGTAATAGTGATAGTCAAAATGAAAATAGCAATATTGTAAAGTGTAAATATTTATGATAATGCTACGGAAAAGCTGTAAAAGTTGGCTTGTTGTTATTATGTTTGTTTTTGTCTTATGTGTTTTTTGTATGTTTTTTATATGTTGTTTTTAAAGGAAAAAACCTAATAAAGATTATTTAAAAAAGAAAAGAAAAGAAGCAAGTGTCACTTGCCAGCTTGATGCTAGCAAGAAACAATGAACATTAATGTTTTGAACTATGAACTAAGAATTTCTGCATTCAACATAACTTATTTTACTTATTTTTTTTAAAATCCCATTGTCCATTTCTTAAAGCTTTATCTCAATTAGGTTCAGAATTAATGGATACTAACAATAAATTAAAGTAGGATTATGAAGGCTACAAGTAATTTATTATGTGACCTTTTAAAATGTGTTTTCTGGATCGAAGCATATTTTTACATTGCTGAAGAGGGCTGTATTTAAATGAATTATGGTTTCCTTTATCCTAAACAGGAAAGAAGATTCATTTAAGTCACCATGATGCCTTTGGGGAATAGGTTCTTGATATAGATTGCAGTTGTTGCCAGTGTCAAATAGGAGACTGGTCCTTGCACTTGATACTCAATTGATACAATGCCTCGTAACTAAGACTATCACATCTGGGCTGCAAAAAATATATATGAATGGCTACTAGATAGCAAAAGACAAATACAAAAAACCTCTGGCTGTTATTTGAAATTATCTGGACTTCTGCAGTCCTGATCTGATATTCCTAATGCATATGTTCCAAAGAGTCAGCCTCATACTGAGAGAAACAAATCCTGTTAACGTGTTAAGGAAGGACTGAAAAAAAAAGAAATTTTGAATTTAACTTGATATGATATAGGCATTCAGTTAAATTTGAAGAATGGTAAGATGATGTGGTTGTGAGACAAAAAAATAAATGCCTTCATGTCTAAGGCAGGTAGGTAGACAACAGCATCCACGAGAGGAGAAGCAATCAAAACAGAGATGGGTTCCTGCCGGAGCTGCCCAATGCGCAGCTCTGGTAGGGAGCGGCCAATTGCGCAACCACTCTGGAGCCCTCTCTGCCGGTCCACCACGTGCGTCGCCATTTTTTTCTGTTAATTTTGGGCCAATTTTGCTTCTGCGCATGCGCGGAAGCAAAATCGTGCCGAAATCTCATGAGGGGACGCACGTGTGCAAGAGATTTCGGTGAGATTTTGCCTCCGCGCATGCGTGGAAGCAAAGTCACGCCAAAATCTCACACACTCCCTCATGAGATTCTGGCGCGATTTTGCTTCCGCGCATGCGCAGAAGCAAAATCATGCAAGGAGGCGCACGCGCATAGCGAGCGCACCCATGAAACTTGGAGATGCGTGCGCAGTGCACCGGCAAGACAGCAACCCGCCACTGAATCAAAACTGTAAAATGGAGATGGCAATGTCACAATTGAGCAATGGCCATTTTGTCTGTTTTGACTCACTTGGCTAGCTAGTTGCATAGCTCTGCTGGTAGACCTGTTCCCCCTTTAGTTTGGCATAGGACAAGTCAAAAGTGCCTTTCTATGAAATACAGGAATATTTAAAGCAAAAGCTCCACTAAATCATTTCTTACTAAGCTGCTGAAATCAAAGCTTTCATGATGGGAATCTGGGACTTTATTTATTGATCTGCCATGTGCTTAGGCTGGCACAGTTCCTAAAGACATGAACCACTGACCTGTGTCCCTTCCAGAAATATAGGGAGGTCACAGATCAATTTTCAGCCCAAATGGTGTCATCCATCCAAATATAATGCTTTTGTCATTAGGTAAACCAGACAAGAAACACAACCAGATGAGCTACTTTATTGGAAGATTACATTAACAGAATCTTGCAAGTCTGAAGGTACAAATCTCCCACTGACACACTTAATAGCCTGATCCATTTGATAGGTCTTTCTCTCTCTCTCTCTCTGACTGTTAGGCAACTGCGAACTCCCTCCTCTCTTGTCTCATCATTTCCTAGGCAGCATTTCTTCATCACCTCTCTCAAGGTCATCCTCACATAACATTGTAGATTTGTGATTGTACAAAATGAGCATGTAATTCACATAATCTATTTGTATTTGTCTCAAAATATGTCTGAGCACAAACATTTTGTAGAAAAATATGAATATCAGGAAAAGTTATATATATATAACCGTATATTGAATGTACCTATAGTGTTATATAGCAATGTGTTTGGGAAGGTTAGTATAAACCTTCCCAAAGGTTTATACTGCATATATTTAGGAACAATATAAAGAAGTTACAGATGTTAAACAAAACTGTATGTGGAAATAAATGCAGATTTATCTGATCAACTCTCTTTGCAAATGACTTCTGCTGGAGGCTTCTGGCCACTAATTGCAAATGTTCTAATCTATAGAAAATACTAATTTAGATTTATATAATTGAAATTCAGTTTAAATATTTACATATTTAATTAATTACAGTATCTGAAAATTCTTCCCTGCTTTTGTGCGCTATCCCCTTCATAGACACAAAAAGAGGAAAGTGGTGTTTTAATTTGTCAAAAAGCTAAGTGTATATCCTTAAAAAAAAGTAATGAACGTCTATTGGCCCTGTAACAAAATCAATGAATTAGAGATGAAAAGGAAGATAAGAATACCTGATGTGTCAAGTATAAACATGGTAAGAACAGAAGTAGGAGTTAGCTTGATAATGAGTGTTTTGATTAGAAATGGAGTCTAAGAACTGGAAAACATGTCTATATGTTAATTACATTATAAATCAATCAATTATATTGTTCTTGTATAGCTAAAATATCAGCCATTTATCAAGAGCAGATGGACTATGTTCCCTGAACTTTCAGCTATGTTAAGCCATGCAATTGCATGATTCCTTGACTAAATTCCATTGAGTTCTAGGAAGAATCTTGCACAGTGAGAAATTCTCCACATTTTTTTTCTTCTGCCCCATCCTGTTATGGATTCCTCAATAAAAGAGAAGGAGCTGTGAATCTGATGGACTATCAGCCTGATATGGGAAAACAGTTTGACTCACAGCCGGAAGAGGCAGATATTTATGAAATGAGTAGAATTCATACCAGTGGATTGGGTTTAAGCCAACATACCTTGGCCAAATCAAGAACCAAAGCAGAAAATAACAGAGCAGCTGTCTGCCTATTGGAAAGCAAGCAATGCAAACTGATTCCCCCACTTTTTAAAAAATAAGGTGAAGGTTTAAAGAAGACCTAACAGACCTTCATGCATAAAAATATTATGTTTCCCTTCCTTCCTTCCTTCCTTCCTTCCTTCCTTCCTTCCTTCCTTCCTTCCTCCCTCCCTCCCTCCCTCCCTCCCTCCCTCCCTCCATCATATTTTTCCCCATATTGGCCAGGCTCCCTAGTAAATTCTTGGTGCAATTGCTTCAGATTGGTTTATCTCATATTTGTATCCATTCCTACTTTTTGACTCTATGATTATATAATTTTGATCCTTGGAAAGCTATCTTGTGTTCACGTTGATAACTACTGAACAGAAATGTTTTTAACTGTCCCATAGCTACTTTCCACTATTACTAAACATGCCCTCTGTTCATGGGGTGTTACCTGTCCTCCTTTTTCCCCTCTTGCATGCAACACCTGGAGTCTTAGCTACTAGATTTGGCTGTAAATTATCAATTGGTATGTTAACTTCAACTTGTGATCCTTGGACACTGCAGTGTCTGTAATCAATCATGGTAGTGCCCAAATATTCACTATTATGTTGGCACACCAAAATGTGCATCGTTATGTTGGCACACCACAATGTGCATCATTATGTTGGCACATCACAATGTGCATCATTATGTTGGCACGCTACACTGTGCATCACTACACTACTCTCCTGTGCATCACTACACTACACTACACATTGGCACATAAATGCTGCCATTATGTACTTATATTCTGATATTTCATACAAGTATCTAAGTTGCATAATTGATCTAATGACATTGTTATGGTTGCATCATCTTTCAGTCCTCTTGCCTTTCCCTGCAAGCATCTATGCCCAGGATCAAAACCCATTACCCAAAGTAGTTGTTCACTTTGTAAAATAATTCTATCTCAATATTACTATAGTATTTATAGCCTAATATGCTGGAGCAGGATACCTAGCAATTCCTAGCCGGACTTCTGTTCTAGATGCAACTGTGGCAGATCCATAGTCCATTCAACCTCTTTGCTAATATCAGAGTGCAATGTTTCACCAATGTTGAAATTAAAATCCTTAATATTAAGTACTAAAATATAGCATTAAATGTTGGGGGGAAAGAATGGGAAGGGTGTATTACTAAAATTCTTTTTCATCATGTTTTTACTTCTGTTCTATTTTCATTTTGTCTTTTGTATCTTAAGTCTTTTATAACATATAAGTTTATGTAACATAATATAAAATAAACAAATAAAGCTAAAATCCAGCTGCCCATTCTTCTGTACATAGACCGGACAATAACCTTACATGGGCTGCCTGTCATCTGAGATAGCAAGTTTCTTTGGATCGATGCTGATATCTTCTCCATGTTTTCGTTTAATGGAGAAAGGAAGAAGGAATAAATCTGGTGTGCCTGCTGTTCTGATATGAACCTGGCTCATTATTGGAAAGAGGGAATAAAACTTTGTTATAACTCTAATGCAATTCCTAGTTTAAAGCATGGCAAAAAAAAAGAAATGCAAAATATGCGTACCAATGATCTAATGCAATGTATATATTTATGAACGTTAACACCATACCATATGATTGGTAAACTTAAAATAATTCTAGAAAGGAGTATTTTACAAAGCTGAAAACATTAGTGCTTATATAAGTGGGTTCAGTGGTTGAGACTAACATCAGATTGCATTTGCTGGATCATGTAATATTGATCTGCAATGTGGTTTAGAACCATAACATACTTTGCCAGTTTGTATATAATTATAGCCTATATATAAAAGGACGGGTAAAAGAAGATACGGGTAAAATATGAAACAGTCAGGTTTCTGTAGTTTACAATTCTCTTAATCACAGTTTAGAGAATCATATACAGACATTGGCCCCATTTGTATATTCATACTTGGTCATAAAATGATCAAATTGCAAATTTGCTGATCTAAAGCTCCATATAGAGTTGTTAGCTCCTTCAGCAAGCAGCCAAAACAGCACAACTTCTTGCCATGGTTTATAAATCAGTCTGGTTCCATTCTAGTTAATTAACCATGAATGAATGTATCATGAAACTTTGGCACATTTTGTTGTTTTGCAGATGTCTGAAGTGTGGTATGTCTTGCAATCAGAAGCCTCACTAAAACATTTGAAATTATTTACAAATGACAGATGGGAGGTTTTGCTGCTACTCCACTTTGGAAGGAGGTGCTAGAAAAAATATGCATTTTTAACAGATCACTTAGATTTCTTAGCTATTTTATGCTTAGATATGATGGCTATGCACACTTAGTAAGTAATCTGGGTAAACTTCTTCCACCACAAATAAATGCAGCTCACCTGAATGCAGCAATTCAATGGCTCACTTCAGTTTTGGGAATATTTTTCATAAAAAGAGAAGGGCAAAAATTAAAACAAAGAATTTTAATTTATTTCTCCCATTTATTTCTGGTTTTTTTTTTAGGGAAGCAAACTGGAAATGAAGAGAACTAGATGTGCTTCATTTTAATTTAGTTTTAGAAATGAATGTGCTGCTCCTTGGATTGGATGTTGAAGATTATAGTGGAGTTGGCAAATATCCAGTCACCTGCTTCTGTTTGCATTGGGAGATATTTAAACAGCTTTGCAATGTCAATCTTTTTTTACATTTTACATTGCTCTGTTCCATGTATTCAAGGCTTATCAATGAAAAATTAGAGTAACATAATCTTGGTGCCTAAAATAAAAATGTTCAAACCTCCCACCTTGTTTGTAGTGTGCAAATTACATTGGCCTCTCTCTTTGCTCTGATATGTTAGAAAGGTTTACTAAGGGATGCAAGCCTTGGTATTGCATTACAGCAGGGAGAGCGAGCGCGTGGTGCTTTTAATGATTGCCTGGTTCCCACAGAAATGTGGCCAGCTGCTGAAGCTGGAAGCCTTCTCCTGATCCATGCCTGGAATTCAGAAATAATTTTGTGGCTGTAAATCATCTGCTATATGACAGTTTGTCTACAAATATGTCACTGCCTGTTTACTTTGCTGTGCATCAAATAGTCTAAAGGCTCATGCACCTATCCGCACGCACGCAGACTTCCCTACTTATTCAGAGGAAAGGCATGAGCGAATCTAACTTGACTGGTTCCCTGCTGCCCTATCTAGCATTGCCTCTGGCTAAGAAAATGAGAGCAAGTAAAAGGCCACTCAGTGTACAATAATGTAGATTTAGCCAGAACAGAGGAGCAGGCGCTAACAAGCTGAAAGAGGCAGCCTTTATTCAGGAGTATTCTCAGCTGGTTGCACAAAGTTTGGTCTTTTGTACTAACTATTTAAGCTTAGGTGGAATTTTAATAAACCTCCAATTACAATAAACCTTTCGAGATGAGGAAAGGTTGGGTGACTTCACACACCCCTCTTCAATAGACGCACAACTTCCTTTAAAAAAAAAACAGCTGAGGTGCGCACAAAACCTGGATCAAATACAAAACTTACTCAGCAACTGAAAAATACCCAAGAGCAAAAGAACAAAGTGTTAAAATGTTGCATCTTTCCCCCGCCCTCACTTCCCTTTCTATGAGCCCCCTTCTCTTATCTTTACAATGCTTCTTCCTTCCCTAGATATTTAGAATTATAATAAGGAAGGATTGTTAAAGGCATGGGCAACTCTTTCATATGCAAATCATTTTGCATGGAACCACACCTGAACTCTTGACCTCCATCAGCATAAAATAAGCTGCTTAAACAATGCCTAGATTATTGGATCTTAAAATTGCTTTTGTGTACAATATGTATGCACTAGAGTAAAATTGGAGAAATGATAGTTTTGTTTTCTTTTTTTTTTAGCCACAGAACTAATGTAATCCTGGGAGGTAAACTTGAAATATTACTTTTAAAAGCAAATAGTAATGAATGTATTTATTTCTGTTAAATTTGTTGTTTTTGTTATACATAATTATAGACAGACAGACAGACAGACAGACAGAGGGAGGGAGATGGAAAACCAGGTTCGAGACCCAAACACTGCACGATGCGGTGAGCTTCCATTAATTGCCCCACCTCCTGCCCACCTATCCGTTTGAAAGCATGCAGATGCGAGTAGATAAATAGGCACCATTTCGACGGGAAGGTAATGCCATTCCATGCACCTCAGCATATAGTCATGCTGGCCACATGACCATGGAAATTATCTTCGGACAACTCTGGCTCCCACTGCAACGACTTTCTCAGTTTATTTCTAATTTTTTTCCTTGGAGTAGATCTCTTTTTAAATCCATATTCAGTTAATGACAAGCAAAGAACAATTTGGACATGGTGAGTGGACCTTATAAAACAGTGATTACTTCAGTGTTCTGCTCCTGTTCCTTTTTGGACAAGTGGAAAAACTATTACTGGCTTAATGAGATTAGAATTGGTTCCTACAACATCTTTCTGAGAGGGAGAACAAATGGATATGCCAAATCATGAATATAATGGGATGGTTGGCAGATCTGAAACTGCAGATCCATTTGCACAGGGATAGATTACTATGTCTTGCAAGAAACTGATGTGCAAGCAATTGCTTTCAAGCCCTTGGAGCCTAAATATCAGTTAAAAAGCCATTTTAAAAGTTGCTCTATGAATGTATCAAAGTAGTGGCAGGAAGATAAATGTTCTTGATTTTTCCCCCTTCTACTTCTCATTCAATTTAGGAAGAATTGGCTTAGAAAATTACTCTTCTAAAGAAGATAATTCCTCCTTTTTAAAGAAGTAGCATTACTTACTAAGTGGTCAAGGGCTCAGTATGAATCTCCTGAATCTCTCCATTCACCAGTAGCCTTCCTGAATTTTTCCACTTAAAACAAATCCCAAAGAAATATTTCTCATGGGCCTTTTAGGGCTGTTGCAAAAATTGTCTTGTCCTTGAGAAATTGTCAGAGAATTTTCCTTTCCCCTGGAGAAATTCAGCATAATTAGCCATCCAATTTCCCTGTCCACAACTTTGGAAGAAAGTTTTGAAAGTGTCCATTACAGAAGAGTCTAGCTGGCATTCAAACAGGATTAAATTTATTACTGAAAGATGTACCTGAATGTCTTGTGAAAGCAGAATGGAACATCACTAGATCTTGAGTGCCAACAGCACCTGGCCAATGTGTTCCACATAAGAGTCTCACAGAGGCATTTTTGTGATGAAGCTGAAATTATAATAGACTAAGCTTGTCCTGATCCAGGAGGGCTTTTTCAATACCCTTACATGTTTATCCAAACACAAGTTTGGTATCAAGCCTTTTAGAGCATAATCTCCCTCCAATCTGATGTCTCACAGATGTCTTGAATTACATGCTGACATATTTTGCCTATCGTCCTAGCTAGATATTGTAAGAGCTGAAATCCGGCACATCTGGAGGGCATCAGGTTTAGAATAGTAGTTCTGAGAGTTTAATCCTCAGGGCAACAAGATAACTGACAAGCTTTGTACAGGTTTTAGGGGAATAAAACAAATGGAAGAGGTCTTTGAATCCTGTATACCATTTATTCCAAACCTCATAACCTTAATATGTTTTGGGACTGGTACGGTATTATCCATAATTCCAAGACAGTTTTACATATGCTAGCTGAGAATCCTGGGAATTGCAGTCTCAGCCCATCTGGAAGGCACCAAATTTTGTTAAACAAATCTTCTATTATGTTTTGTTGCACAATCAGTCAGATTTTCGGACTGGATTTGTCCCTCTATCGAGTCCTTCCCAAGGACCTGGGATAAGTAATGTGGAGATTTGATGGTGTTAAAAGGTATTGTGGCAGGATGTAAGCTGTCCCATGTAAAGCTGCCTTTTGCAATTGACTGATACTGATTTTGTCAATGCCGACGATATTCAAGTGTAGCTCCACTTGGGAGGCAATGTTTAAAGAGCTCTTCAAATAGTGCCAGATAGACTAGACATGTGTATGGACTTCTGACATTGATGGGGCAGTTCTACAACAATACTATACTTCTCATTGCCAATTGACCTACTGTAAGTTTGCTTCGTCCACTGTGATTTTCAAGTAAATATGCATAGTCCTCTGGGATAGTCATACAGCAAATACTGGTATTTTCAGAATGAGCCAGCATAATGGATAGAAAAGGAACAGTGCCTTATCTCCGTGAATCCCTTCATTTTTCTAAATAGGAAGGATACATATAGATTTGCAGGGTTAATATTCCATCAGAATGTATTTCTTGCCAAAATTACAGGTTCAATCAAACTGTATAAAAGTAGATATTCATTTCTGTGATAGGATTTCTTTTCACTATTTTCTTTATGACCAGCTTCTGTCCCGGAGGGATTCCCCAACCGTCAAAAATCTTTCATGGTAGAGAAGAATTTTGTTTTATCACAATATCTAGAGGGCAGACAAAATTGATCTGTGGATAGAACTGAATGTTTTTATCCCTATGCAAATGCAATCAATTAATTACTTCATTAATTGGTTACCTCTTTGTGATTAATCAAGAAAAATGTTTTTCAATTAAATGGTATCTACAATTTTATCCCCTGACAATTATTTTATCATTGGAAATAATTTCTCCAAAAAGTT
The DNA here is from genome assembly GCA_023053685.1 of Diadophis punctatus similis. Taxonomy (NCBI): domain Eukaryota; kingdom Metazoa; phylum Chordata; class Lepidosauria; order Squamata; family Dipsadidae; genus Diadophis; species Diadophis punctatus. The sequence continues at coordinate 116,207,309 of JALIGW010000001.1, read as the reverse complement.
TAACTGAACAGATGAACATAGCTCATTGCTTTCTTCACTTTTTTTAAAAAAAGATTAAAATTTATAAAATTGAAAAATAAAACGGAGTAGGTTAAAAACAAGTTGGATATGAAGAAATGTCCAAATCCTCCTACTATATTGCTAAATATTGTTCTAGAATAACACAGCATCTTCTGCTGGGTCTCTTTAGGAATCATCATTCAAACGCAGAGTTAAAAAGATACTATGTTGCATTAAAATTAACAGGATAATAGGATAATAGAATTGGAAGGTACCTTGAAGTCTTCTAGTCCAACTCTCTTCAAAGCGGGATGGTGAACCTATCGTGGCATGCAGAGGAGCCCTCTCTGTGGGCACACGCGCAGACGCCCAGCCCAGCTCCAATCGCATTTCTCCATTGCGTTTCTCCATCGCATTTCACTCAATCAATTCCAACTTCTCGCGAAAGAAAAAGATCTCATGAAATTGGAGTTGCGCACTTCACAATGGGGGAGACAGGGTCCCGTCCTCCTCCTGAAGCCCATTATGACACAGAGCCACAATGCGACCCATGTGGCTCTTTCACCCCACTGCTGCAGTTCCCTGTGGCCCTGAAAGGTTCACCATCACTGTCCTATACCATTTCAGACAAATGGTTGTCCAATCTTGTTGGAATATTCATGACTGGGAGAGCCATGTGATTGAGTCAGCCAATCCGGCTGAAGTGTTAATTGAGCATGTCCAGAAACTTAGCAAGAAGAAGGGTGTGGTTTACTCTGTCCACCATTAAAGCTTGCTGTGAAAACATCTCAACATGTGATCTGAAACAAAGTGTGGTATTGTTAATGTTTTATTCTACTTATAAAGAAGTTATTTGAATCAGCAAAATGCAGTTATCTTTTGAAGCTTCTGATTTATTGCGTAACTCTGACAGGTTATGGGCCCAGGAATCGCTCAAGAAGTAAAGTTAAAACTGCATTGTAATTTAAAGCTGATAAGAAGCTGTCTGTGTTGTTAAAGGAACAGGCAGACAAGAAAAATAAAGCAGGATGGCTGCTGCTATGGAATTTAAAGACAGTCCAATACCTAAATTGGGGAAGAAAAATTATTTAATTTGGGCTGCAAAAATGGAATGTTTTTTGAAAGCAAAAGAATTATGGGACATCGTAGCAGACCCCCCACAAGGTGTGCTTGGAGCAGCAGATCAAAAGGCTCATGACAAAGCTATGGCTTATCTTCTCTTAAGTCTGGGGGATGATCAATTCTTAAATGTAGCTGAATTAAAGTCTGCAAAAGAAATATGGCAAAAAATTGAAAGCAGTACATGTCAATGTTTCTGCGTGTAATGTGGTCCAACTTTCAAGAAAGCTTTTCAGAATGAGTTTGCAGACAGGAGATTCTATGGAAGATCATTTAATGAAAATGCAGTCTAATTTTCTAGAATTGGAGCAACGTGGAGTAAAGTTTCCAGAGTCCCAGAAAGTTTTATTAGTGTTAAACAGTTTGGATCAAAGCTGGGAGACTGTATCAGCTATTTTTGAAAGTAAGCCAGAAGCAGATTTGAATTTGGAGGCTTTGAAATCGTGTTTATTGAATGAATATGAGAAAAGGCTTTTCAGCCATGCTGATGGAAAATTCCACAGGCGGGGGCCCAACAAGGAGTACAGTGGAAACTTACAGCAAGTCTCCAGCAAAATTTTCCACAAGCTGCCTATCTCTAGCAACAGCCGAGGTGTCTGCAGACAAGAGGAGAGCAGAGGCAGGAGAGATCAAGTTACACAGCAACAATTCTTCAAGCAAGATAAGAAAGCGTGTTTCATTTGTGGAGAAACCAATCATCTGCAGAAAAGCTGTGCACAGAAAAGAAATATGCAAGACAAGAGACATTATTTGCAAGGACAGATTGCAGTTGCAAAAGTTAGTTATAATAACAATAGAGACAAATGGTTGATTGACAGTGGGGCTAGTCAAACAATTGTTAATAATTCTGACTTATTTTCCAGATTTTTCCCAGGAAACCATGAAGAAGTGGCCTTAGCCAATGGTCAAAAGGCTAAAATCATTGGAAGAGGCGATGTGCAAATTCCATATTTGGAATCCAGGTTTACTGATGTGTTATATGTACCTGAAATGGAGCATAATTTGTTAAGTGTGTCTAGTTTAGACAAGCAAGGTTATGAAACCACATTTGTTAATGGGAAGTGTCTCATCCAAAGAAATGGGAATGTTTGTGCACAGGGCATAAAAGAGGATAATCTTTATGTATTGCAGGGACAAAAGGTCCCACATTGTTCCCAGATATTTAAAAATGTAGCAGAACACAATTCGTGTGTTCATCTTCTGCACAGACGACTTGGTCATGCTAATTTTAAGGTTGTTCAACAAATGAAAGAATTTGCAGAAGGATTAGATTTGAAGGGATGTAAGGCATATTTGGATTGTGCAGTATGCAAAGCATCGAAATCCAAAGCATTCCCAGTGAGCAAGTTTAGCACAAGACAAACCACAAAAGCTCTAGAACTGGTTCATGCTGATTTAATTGGGTCTATGCAAGCCAGTTTGGGAGGAGCAAAGTATGCGCTGGTCATTGTGGATGACTACAGCAGGTTTGGGTTTTGCTACTTACTTAAGAGTAAAACAGAGGTGCTACAGCAATTTAAGCAATGGTTAAGTTTTGTAGAGAGAAGGTACAAACAACAGGTATGTCAGTTGCAAACTGACAGAGGTTCTGAATTTATGTCAACAAATTTTCAACAATGGTTGAGACAATTGGGAATAAGACACAGGCGCACAAATCCTTACACACCGGGGGAGAACGGAATAGCTGAAAGGAGGAATGGTGTTTTGCAAACAATGAAAGACTCATTACTGGAGGATTCTGGTATGAGCAGGTCATATTGGGGTGAAGCCATACTGACTGCCAATTATTTAGTAAATAGGTTGTGGAGTTCATCCATCAATAATACTCCATATGCAATGTTATATGGGAGAAAGCCTTCTCTAGCACATTTAAAAATATTTGGTAGTACTGCATGGGTACATATTCCAAAGGCAATCAGAAGAAAGGGACAACAAAAGGCTAGAAAGCTCAGATTTGTGGGCTATGAGCCAGGCTCAAAAGGGTATCGCTTTAGCGATGTGTCAGAGTTACGCAATAAATCAGAAGCTTCAAAAGATAACTGCATTTTGCTGATTCAAATAACTTCTTTATAAGTAGAATAAAACATTAACAATACCACACTTTGTTTCAGATCACATGTTGAGATGTTTTCATACTGGAGTATAATGGTGGACAGAGTAAACCACGCCCTTCTTCTTGCTAAGTTTCTGGACATGCTCAATTAACACTTCAGCCCAATTGGCTGACTCAATCACATGGCTCTCCCAGTCATGAATATTCCAACACTCCTCCCTTCATTACTGGGAGAGACATCAAACCTATTGGATTTAAACATTTCCTATAATGGACGCCACCCAATGGTTTGGTCATCATGTCTGCTAAATTATCCTCTGAAGAACAATGATGTAAACGTATCAATTTTTCTTTTACAGCTTCCCTGACATTACAATACTTAATGTCCACATGTTTACTTCTGTTCTTCACTCTGTCACCTGTTGCCATTTTTATACAAGCAGCATTATCTTCATAAACAGTTACAGCTTCATTTACATTTACATTTAAATCTTGTAACAACTGTACATACCAAACTACTTCAGAACATAACTCAGACAATGCAATAAACTCTGCTTCAGCAGTTGAAATAGCAACCGTTGTTTGTTTTCTGGACTTCCAACCAATTAAAGCCCCTCCAAACATTATTACAATTCCAGAATTAGACTTTCTGGTTTTTACATCATTTGCATAATCACTATCAACATAACATTTCAATTTTAATTCTTCAGTGACCTGTATTTGAAGACCCAAATTCACAGTTCCCTTCAAATACCTGAGAATTCTTTTCACACCCATCCAATGCAACTTTGTAGGTGTAGCAGTAAAGCGACTTAAAATGCTCACTGCACAAGCTATGTCTGGTCTGGACCACTGTGACAGATATAACAGACTCCCTATTGCAGAGTGATATATCTCCTGATCACAGGCTTCACTTTTGTCCTCACCCAAACTATTGTAAAAATCTGTGCTCATAGGTGTAGGAGCAATATTACAATCTTTCATGTTATACTTCTCTAATAATTGTTCAATTTTTCTCCTTTGACTGAGAATATAACCTTTTTCAGTTTTTTGTATCTCTACACCGAGATAATTCTTTATTTCTCCCAAATTCTTTAATTCAAATTTCTTTTCTAACTTATTAGCAAATTCTTTAACTTGTGATGCATCCTTTGCAATGAAACAAAGATCATCCACAAATGCTAATAATAGACAATTCCCACCTTGTAACTTTCCAGTGTATATGCAACCATCAGCTTTGCAACTCTTGAACCCAAGACCTTTCAATGCAGTATCTAAACAGATATTCCAATTTCTGGCTGACTGCTTCAGCCCATAAATGGCCTTGTTCAATTTATACACCATGTTAGGTTTTTTATTTTCATACCCTGGCGCTTGAACCATATAAATTTCTTCCTCTAATTCAGCATTGAGAAATGCAGTGGTTATATCAAAATGCCAAATTCTATGCCTGTATGCTGATGCTAATGCCAGTGCTAGTCTTATGCTCTCACCTTTTACAGTTGGCGCGAACACCTCATCATAGTGCACATTCTTTAATTGAGAAAAACCTTGTGCCACCAATCTTGCCTTATACTGTACTTCATTATTGGGTAATACTTTTTTCTTATATACCCACTTACATCCTACAGCTTTCGTACCCTGTGGCAAAGTCATAGATGTGAACACTTCATGATCTCCCATGGATTTCATCTCTTTATCCATGGCTTCCTTCCACTTTTCTTGTTCAACTTTTGGTAATGCCAATACTTCCGGCTCATACCACACATTACACACTTTAACTTTACTGGCAGAATACCTGTCTGGCGGAACCCCTCTGTTCCTACGCTCTGACCTACGTGGCATTGCCTGTTCTTGTGTTTCAAGCTTTTCTGGCTTCATATCTTGTTCAGACTCTCCTCCCTGAACATAGACACCTTCAGTAAATGATTCACCATCATTAAATGAGTTATTGTCACTAAGTGGATCACCGTCACTAAGCGGATCACCGTCACTAAGTGAGACATTTTCAGAATTTGCATCAATTCTGTTCCAATTTTGTTCTGCAAAACTAGCAGACCTTGAAATCACTATCCTTTTACTTCCATCACTAAAGCGATACCCTTTTGAGCCTGGCTCATAGCCCACAAATCTGAGCTTTCTAGCCTTTTGTTGTCCCTTTCTTCTGATTGCCTTTGGAATATGTACCCAGGCAGTACTTCCAAATATTTTTAAATGTGCTAAAGAAGGCTTTCTCCCATATAACATTGCATATGGAGTATTATTGATGGATGAACTCCACAACCTATTTACTAAATAATTGGCAGTCAGTATGGCTTCACCCCAATATGACCTGCTCATACCAGAATCCTCCAGTAATGAGTCTTTCATTGTTTGCAAAACACCATTCCTCCTTTCAGCTATTCCGTTCTCCCCCGGTGTGTAAGGATTTGTGCGCCTGTGTCTTATTCCCAATTGTCTCAACCATTGTTGAAAATTTGTTGACATAAATTCAGAACCTCTGTCAGTTTGCAACTGACATACCTGTTGTTTGTACCTTCTCTCTACAAAACTTAACCATTGCTTAAATTGCTGTAGCACCTCTGTTTTACTCTTAAGTAAGTAGCAAAACCCAAACCTGCTGTAGTCATCCACAATGACCAGCGCATACTTTGCTCCTCCCAAACTGGCTTGCATAGACCCAATTAAATCAGCATGAACCAGTTCTAGAGCTTTTGTGGTTTGTCTTGTGCTAAACTTGCTCACTGGGAATGCTTTGGATTTCGATGCTTTGCATACTGCACAATCCAAATATGCCTTACATCCCTTCAAATCTAATCCTTCTGCAAATTCTTTCATTTGTTGAACAACCTTAAAATTAGCATGACCAAGTCGTCTGTGCAGAAGATGAACACACGAATTGTGTTCTGCTACATTTTTAAATATCTGGGAACAATGTGGGACCTTTTGTCCCTGCAATACATAAAGATTATCCTCTTTTATGCCCTGTGCACAAACATTCCCATTTCTTTGGATGAGACACTTCCCATTAACAAATGTGGTTTCATAACCTTGCTTGTCTAAACTAGACACACTTAACAAATTATGCTCCATTTCAGGTACATATAACACATCAGTAAACCTGGATTCCAAATATGGAATTTGCACATCGCCTCTTCCAATGATTTTAGCCTTTTGACCATTGGCTAAGGCCACTTCTTCATGGTTTCCTGGGAAAAATCTGGAAAATAAGTCAGAATTATTAACAATTGTTTGACTAGCCCCACTGTCAATCAACCATTTGTCTCTATTGTTATTATAACTAACTTTTGCAACTGCAATCTGTCCTTGCAAATAATGTCTCTTGTCTTGCATATTTCTTTTCTGTGCACAGCTTTTCTGCAGATGATTGGTTTCTCCACAAATGAAACACGCTTTCTTATCTTGCTTGAAGAATTGTTGCTGTGTAACTTGATCTCTCCTGCCTCTGCTCTCCTCTTGTCTGCAGACACCTCGGCTGTTGCTAGAGATAGGCAGCTTGTGGAAAATTTTGCTGGAGACTTGCTGTAAGTTTCCACTGTACTCCTTGTTGGGCCCCCGCCTGTGGAATTTTCCATCAGCATGGCTGAAAAGCCTTTTCTCATATTCATTCAATAAACACGATTTCAAAGCCTCCAAATTCAAATCTGCTTCTGGCTTACTTTCAAAAATAGCTGATACAGTCTCCCAGCTTTGATCCAAACTGTTTAACACTAATAAAACTTTCTGGGACTCTGGAAACTTTACTCCACGTTGCTCCAATTCTAGAAAATTAGACTGCATTTTCATTAAATGATCTTCCATAGAATCTCCTGTCTGCAAACTCATTCTGAAAAGCTTTCTTGAAAGTTGGACCACATTACACGCAGAAACATTGACATGTACTGCTTTCAATTTTTTGCCATATTTCTTTTGCAGACTTTAATTCAGCTACATTTAAGAATTGATCATCCCCCAGACTTAAGAGAAGATAAGCCATAGCTTTGTCATGAGCCTTTTGATCTGCTGCTCCAAGCACACCTTGTGGGGGGTCTGCTACGATGTCCCATAATTCTTTTGCTTTCAAAAAACATTCCATTTTTGCAGCCCAAATTAAATAATTTTTCTTCCCCAATTTAGGTATTGGACTGTCTTTAAATTCCATAGCAGCAGCCATCCTGCTTTATTTTTCTTGTCTGCCTGTTCCTTTAACAACACAGACAGCTTCTTATCAGCTTTAAATTACAATGCAGTTTTAACTTTACTTCTTGAGCGATTCCTGGGCCCATAACCTGTCAGAGTTACGCAATAAATCAGAAGCTTCAAAAGATAACTGCATTTTGCTGATTCAAATAACTTCTTTATAAGTAGAATAAAACATTAACAATACCACACTTTGTTTCAGATCACATGTTGAGATGTTTTCATACTGGAGTATAATGGTGGACAGAGTAAACCACGCCCTTCTTCTTGCTAAGTTTCTGGACATGCTCAATTAACACTTCAGCCCAATTGGCTGACTCAATCACATGGCTCTCCCAGTCATGAATATTCCAACACGATGGAAGTAAAAGGATAGTGATTTCAAGGTCTGCTAGTTTTGCAGAACAAAATTGGAACAGAATAGATGCAAATTCTGAAAATGTCTCACTTAGTGACGGTGATCCACTTAGCGACGGTGATCCACTTAGTGACAATAACTCATGTAATGATGGTGAATCATTTTCTGAAGGTGTCTATGTTCAGGGAGGAGAGTCTGAACAAGATATGAAGCCAGAAAAGCTTAAAACACAAGAACAGGCAATGCCACGTAGGTCAGAGCGTAGGAACAGAGGGGTTCCGCCAGACAGGTATTCTGCCAGTAAAGTTAAAGTGTATAATGTGTCGTATGAGCCAAGAAACTATAAGGAAGTATTGGCATTACCAAAAGTTGAACAAAAAAAGTGGAAGGAAGCCATGGATAGAGAGATGAAATCCATGGGAGATCATGAAGTGTTCACATCTGTGACTTTGCCACAGGGTACGAAAGCTGTAGGATGTAAGTGGGTATATAAGAAAAAGGTATTACCCAATAATGAAGTACAGTATAAGGCAAGATTGGTGGCACAAGGTTTTTCTCAATTAAAGAATGTGCACTATGATGAGGTGTTCGCGCCAACTGTAAAAGGTGAGAGCATAAGACTAGCACTGGCATTAGCATCAGCATACAGGCATAGAATTTGGCATTTTGATATAACCACTGCATTTCTCAATGCTGAATTAGAGGAAGAAATTTATATGGTTCAAGCGCCAGGGTATGAAAATAAAAAGCCTAACATGGTGTATAAATTGCACAAGGCTATTTATGGGCTGAAGCAGTCAGCCAGAAATTGGAATATCTGTTTAGATACTGCATTGAAAGGTCTTGGGTTCAAGAGTTGCAAAGCTGATGGTTGCATATACACTGGAAAGTTACAAGGTGGGAATTGTCTACTATTAGCATTTGTGGATGATCTTTGTTTCATTGCAAAGGATGCATCACAAGTTAAAGAATTTGCTAATAAGTTAGAAAAGAAATTTGAATTAAAGAATTTGGGAGAAATAAAGAATTATCTTGGTGTAGAGATACAAAAAACTGAAAAAGGTGGTTATATTCTCAGTCAAAGGAGAAAAATTGAACAATTATTAGAGAAATATAACATGAAAGATTGTAATATTGCTCCTACACCTATGAGCACAGATTTTTACAATAGTTTGGGTGAGGACAAAAGTGAAGCCTGTGATCAGGAGATATATCACTCTGCAATAGGGAGTCTGTTATATCTGTCACAGTGGTCCAGACCAGACATAGCTTGTGCAGTGAGCATTCTAAGTCGCTTTACTGCTACACCTACAAAGTTGCATTGGATGGGTGTGAAAAGAATTCTCAGGTATTTGAAGGGAACTGTGAATTTGGGTCTTCAAATAAAGGTCACTGAAGAATTAAAATTGAAATGTTATGTTGATAGTGATTATGCAAATGATGTAAAAACCAGAAAGTCTAATTCTGGAATTGTAATAATGTTTGGAGGGGCTTTAATTGGTTGGAAGTCCAGAAAACAAACAACGGTTGATATTTCAACTGCAGAAGCAGAGTTTATTGCATTGTCTGAGTTATGTTCTGAAGTAGTTTGGTATGTACAGTTGTTACAAGATTTAAATGTAAATGTAAATGAAGCTGTAACTGTTTATGAAGATAATGCTGCCTGTATAAAAATGGCAACAGGTGACAGGGTGAAGAACAGAAGTAAACATGTGGACATTAAGTATTGTAATGTCAGGGAAGCTGTAAAAGAAAAATTGATACGTTTACATCATTGTTCTTCAGAGGATAATTTAGCAGACATGATGACCAAACCATTGGGTGGTGTCCATTACAGGAAATGTTTAAATCCAATAGGTCTGGTGTCTCTCCCAGTAATGAAGGGAGGAGTGTTGGAATATTCATGACTGGGAGAGCCATGTGATTGAGTCAGCCAATCCGGCTGAAGTGTTAATTGAGCATGTCCAGAAACTTAGCAAGAAGAAGGGTGTGGTTTACTCTGTCCACCATTAAAGCTTGCTGTGAAAACATCTCAACATGTGATCTGAAACAAAGTGTGGTATTGTTAATGTTTTATTCTACTTATAAAGAAGTTATTTGAATCAGCAAAATGCAGTTATCTTTTGAAGCTTCTGATTTATTGCGTAACTCTGACAAATCTCTTCTTTAAAAACTCCAGTGTTGGAGCACCCACACTTTCTGGAGGCAAACGATTTCACTGAATAAGAAATTTCTCCTTAGTTTTAGATTGCTTCTCTCCTTGATTAGTTTCCATCCATTGCGTCTTGTCTTGTTTTCCAGTGCTTTGGAGAATAGGTCGAACTCCTCTTCTTTGTGGCAGCCCCTGAGATATTGGAATACTGCTATCATGTCACTCCTAGTCCTTCTTTTCACTACCCAATTCATGTTTATGTCTTTATCATGGGTGGCCACATTATTTCTACTGGCATGTATATATTCAGATTGTTATGTAACTGGAACATAGAGGCAGAGTAGATATAAGACAAGGAAAGTGACCCCACATATTTTGTGGGGATGGAAAGTAGTAGAGAAGAGTAGAAACAAAGCACTCATACTACATGGCCTCTTCCTCTTAAATTCCCCTTCTTGGGAAGAGGTGGTGGTAAATGTCCCTTCATCAGTCTGGATGGACTGATGAACCAGTTTGTTCCTGCTTGCTCTCTACTTCAGGTGTCAAAATATGTGTAGCCCGAGAGGGTATGAAAATTCAGAGAGCAGAGGAAAAACAGGTAGGATAAAAGATAGAAAAAAATAAAAATAAAAGCAAGTAGAAAGAGGGGAGAACATGTGGGCCAGAGACATTTAGGTAGAGAAAACTTTTGTTTATGTAATAATAGAAAAAAGGAGGAGGTTATCTCATTGGCTGTTTTATGAATTAATCCAATATATGCAAATTTATGCAACTTCCTTATATTCATATTTCACCAAAAAGCTTAACTGTTGGTTGAGAGAGAAATTTCAAATTTACCTTCCAATGAAAATAAGGGAAATATGAATTAAAAAATCAATTATTTTTTTTAACATTCATTTTAATTGGAAGAGTAAATACTGGTTGGCATATATTGTTGATTGGTCTTTCTATTTTTAGCAGCAAAAATCAGCACGTCCTTCTCACTATTATCTGCTGTGTCAGGAACACTCATTAGAGCAGACTGTCATTTTTAGTGATTTACAGAACCTTTGCTGTTTTCTTAGAAATGTTTGTCACAAGCAAAGGGGAAAGCAATATCAACCACACAGTTGCTTGTAAAGTGTAAAGCATCACAGTGGGTTGTAAATAAAATAAACCATATACCACTGTGAGCTTAAGATATGCAGTAAGTTGCCGGGGGTGGGGGGGCAATACAAGTTCAGCTTATTAATTTATTTTTTGTTCCTCAAAAGATCTCTAATTCATTTGTAGATATATCTTCTTATTTTATCCATATATAATTGTTATAGGAACATTTACATCACTGTTAAGGCCACAGTAGTCCAATGCTGCTTCACAGATTTGAGCCAAAGGAAGAATGTTCCTTGTACTTTTATCTGCTTCCATAGGGGCCTGCAAACCCTCTGCTGATTCGCCATCCATATTGTATACAAAAAAAATGTGAAATGTGAGATGCTGGCAATGAAGTTTTGTCACTGAGAGACTCTATGTGGCCAGTTACTGTAACTATTCTCAGTAACAACTGGCCATGATCCCAATTTGGCATAACAGCATGAAACCCAGACTGCTGAAGAAAATCTTATGATACAAAGATAATAATATATTTCTAAAGCCTGGAAGAGAAATCATCACTGGCCTTAGGTGTTGCACTGATCTGATGTTTCACAATGGGGAAAATGTCCACGAGAAGCAAAATACAGTCCTCAAATCCTATGAATCGGTTTTTTATTCCTCAAATGAAATTTCTGCTTTTCTCAATCATCCTCGGGGTGCTTTAGAAATGACTTTGGAATTGACTGTGGTTTTATTTCTAGGTTCACTTTACTGCTGGAAGTTGACAGAAGTGTGCTGTTTAGATAGTTGATCCCGTGGGGTGCACCCATCTCTCGCTTGCTCTCTCTCCCTCTCTCTCCCGGCCAAAAGAGTGCCTGCCGCAAAAAGAGCAGCTCCTGGCATGTCCCCCCCTTCCCCTGGAAAGTAGTAAAGTAGTTGGGGGCCTTATTTTGGGGGGGCTTATTTCAGCGCATGCGCTGAAAAGCCTGATTGGCCTTATTATCGGGACATGTATTATTTTGGGGGAAACACGGTACATATACATTCATTTACACATCCCAAAGGAACATAACTCCCTCAGACTAAATGAAGGTCACCATAAGTCAGTTTTGGTGAAATCCATGTGGTGGTGGGTGTTCCCCCCCCTTGAACAATTCCCAGATACTGAGTTTGAAAACATTCTGTTTTACTTCCTTGAATACAGACTCCATGTATAGTGATTGGAGAATTTCACAATCATCCTAAATACTGTTAGCATGCTTGTGGTTTAGCATGATGTACATTGTAACACCTTAATTCTATGTACAGTAATGTAGGACCAAGCATATGAAACCTGAAAATGCACAGTGGACTGTGGACTGTGAAGCTGATAGGGGAAAAAAATGCTACTGATTGGCATAGGTTTTGTAATTGCTCCCTAATTTTCGAACAAGGTAGGTTGAACATTTTATAGAAAACATCTCCCATTTCGTTTTGTTTCCAAGAATTGCCACTTAAACCCAATCCAATTTTCATTAGGAACATCACTTTGACTTCCATTCTCCTAGAATGCCTCTAAAATAATATGTAGCAGTAATTACTTTTCTATTTTCCATTTACTTTAGCCACTGGCCTCTGATTTATTAACTGTATTTCTGCTAAGAACTGTTGTTTTCAGAAAAAAGAAAAGAAAGTAAAGAAAGTAAAGAAAAAAAGAAAAAAGAAAATTCAATTGCTTTAACAACTACACAACCCACCCACCCGATTGCTTTGGGTATTATTTTTTTGGTTGGGGGGGGGGATATCATGTGAGAGTCCAAGCACTTAATTAGTAAGTACTTGTTTCCCTGCTAGCAGGACATCAGCTAGTGAGCAAATGGATTAAGCTACTTCAGTTGCCAGATAGGAGACATATTGACAGTTCTGTTTTCGTTCTCAGGTGTCTAGTTAAGAGAAACACATGGGTCCAATTCAATCTTGAAAAACGTTATCTTTACCTAGCATGATTACAGTTTTGAAACACAATTTTTACACAGTAAACCTAAATTGGGATTGAGGTTTTTCCCCCTCCCTTCTCCATTCCTTTCCAACAGTTTGAAAAGAATGAGCGTGAAATATAAATAGAGCCCACGCTGTTGTTAGCAGATGCATCTTCTTTTAGCTAAATTTCATAAATGTGGCCCAAAGAGTAGAAATGGGTTAGCATCTCCCCCCCCCCCCCCAGCAATTCTAAGGCAGGCAAGAAAAATATTTTAAAAGATGCCAATGTCTTCATTTATTTGTTCAAAGGTGTGTTTTAATTAGCTATTTGATCGAGTTTCCTGATCTGATCGAGTTCGGAAAACAAAGAAGTGTTTGCATGTGAAACAGATAAGCTAAGTTTGTTCCAATGGCTGGAAGAAAGAAAGAAAAAATCTGTGACAAGTTAATCTGTCTCTGCGGCATAATAAAGAAAGGAACAGATGGTGATATCTCCCTCTAGAGTTTCTTAGTAGGGGAAAACAAATCCCTCCTTCAACTTTCTGAGGCTGTTATTATTAGTTTCTTGTCATCTTTATCTGCGCCAAAGATATAGTTTCAGATATTCCCCCCATCACCACTATGTAGCAAGTTTCTACAGTCAATTCTCAATGGAAATCCATTGTAGGAGATGAAACAAGGTGGATCTGTATCTTCTACTGTAACACAAAATAATCTGTATTCTAAGTCATGAAGTGAGTTCTCCAACTTCATTCTATGTTAATTGACAGAATCAACTTGTGACAGAAAACAGGTAAGCGCAGCATCAAATCCCTTCCTTCCTTCCTTCCTTCCTTCCTTCCTTCCTTCCTTCCTTCCTTCCTTCCCTCCCCTTTCCTCCCTCCCTCCCTCCCTTTCTTTCTTTCTTTCTTTCTTTCTTTCTTTCTTTCTTTCTTTCTTTCTTTCTTTCTTTCTTTCTTTCTTTCTTTCTTTCTTTCTTTCTTTCTTTCTTTCTTTCTTTCTTTCTTTCTTTCTTTCTTTCTTTCTTTCTTTCTTTCTTTCTTTCTTTCTTTCTTTCTTTCTTTCTTTCTTTCTTTCTTTCTTTCTTTCTTTCTTTCTTTCTTTCTTTCTTTCTTTCTTTCTTTCTTTCTTTCTTTCTTTCTTTTTCTTTCTTTCTGATATCACCTCTTATGGAAAACACTCCAAAGGTGGCATGGAACAGCATTTCATTTTTGATAATGCAGTAGATCAATACTGTATGTATAAATCCAGTTAGCAGTTTAAAACAGAAAGCACTCTACATTCAATAATACTAAACTCAGTTGAAGACAAGTATAAACACGGCTTCAGGGTTCATCTGAAAACTTAAGACAATATTGTAGATCTGTTGGGTATGATTGGAAAAAAGGATTTCATAATGGGAAGGAGAAAGGGATGCTGATTTTCCTTGTGCAATAAAGAAAAATTAAAAAAAAATCTTTGGAAGGTTAGAGCCTGCACTTAAAAACAAGAGGCAGTAAAAAGCCAGCAAAATATATCAAATGATAGGAGCCGTCATCTAGAAGTGAGCACATTAGGTATTCGTTTTAGAAAGAATGGGTAGAACCTATGTTAACCTGTTAACCTAATCTTACGTAGCTTCTTCTCTGGTAATATCACACTACTAACCAGAGCATACAAAACATTCGCCAGACCAACCCTTGAATACAGCTCATCTGTCTGGAACCCACACAGCATATTGGACATAAATACATTAGAAAGTGTCCAGAGATACTTTATAAGAAGAGTCCTCCATTCCTCTACTCGCAACAGAATACCTTATGCAACCAGACTTGAAATCCTGGGCTTAGAAAGCTTAGAACTATGTCACCTTCGGCATGACCTAAGCATAGCTCATAAAATTATCTGCTACAACATCCTTCCTGTCAATGACTACTTCAGCTTCAACCACAACAATACACGAGCACACAACAGATACAAACTCAAAGTGAACCGCTCCAAACTTGACTGTAGAAAATACGACTTTAGCAACAGAGTGATAAATGCCTGGAACTCACTACCTGATGATGTGGTTTCATCACCAAACCCCCAAAACTTTACCCTCAGTCTATACACTGTTGACCTCACCCGATTCCTAAGAGGTCAGTAAGGGGCGTGCATAAGTGCACCAGCGTGCCTACTGTCCCTGTCCTAATGTTCCCTCTTATCAGTACCCATCTTATGTATATAAACAATGTTATATCTATGCATATTACCAACACGAACTTGACAAAAATAAATAAATAAAATAAAAGCAGACTCCCTAGAAATGAAGAAGAAGCCGACTAAAGAGATAAACAAATCAGAGGCAATTAATCAATTAGCATTGTGCAGGGAAAGATTTTGCTCAGCAGTCCAAACTATAAAAGCTTCAAAAAAGAGAAAGTGCAAACTGAATGCTTCTTATCTGGATAAGAACTTCCTGTCTTTTTGTATTACGCTGGGCTAGCTCTAATAGTAGAGAAAGGTGAGTGGCAGCCAGTGTGTGTGTGTGTGTGACTGTGTAGTTGGCTATCTTGTTAAATCATTAAAGCTTTGTTTTCCTTAGAATTCAGCATTCCCATGACTCTCTAAAGATCCTGGCTGCTTCTCTAATTGGTGCCTAGGAATTCTAAAAATAGGGAAAGGGATTCTACTTAGAGCCGTGTGCATGATTTTCCAAAATAAAGCCCTCTTCTGGGCAAAATAGCTTCCTTCAGGACAGCTGATTATAGCTGCTTGCAAGTGGTTGATCAAAGCAAGTGGGAGGAGTTTGAGCAAGTGATCAAAGGAAAGGGAAGGAAGGAAGGAAGGAAGGAAGGAAGGAAGGAAGGAAGGAAGGAAGGAAGAAAGAAAGAAAGAAAGAAAGAAAGAAAGAAAGAAAGAAAGAAAGAAAGAAAGAAAGAAAGAAAGAAAGAAAGAAAGAAAGAAAGAAAGAAAGAAAGAAAGAAAGCACTAAAGTGGAATTTATAAATAATAGGGTCAATTAGATTTTAGGATAAAAAATGTAACACTGGTAGCCTCTTGCTTTTATGTATATTATCTTAACTGTTCACTGACTAAATTAGCTATATAAAAGACTAATATATCAATAAAGGAGAACGGTTTGCATTGTTGATCACCAATAACACATGCTCATTTTGGGTTTTATTCTTTGAATTCCTTATTTTTGGTTAAGATCGGAAAGGAGACATGACAATGTCACTCCACGATTATATAGAACCAGGGGTGAAATCCAGCAGGTTCTGACAGGTTCTGGAGAGCCAGTAGCGGAAATTTTGAGTAGTTCGGAGAACCGGCAAATACCACCTCTGGCTGGCTCCAGAGTGGGGCAGGAATGGAGATTTTGCAATATTCTCCCCCCTGGAGTGGGGTGGGAATGAGGATTTTGCAGTATCCTTCCCCTGCTACGCCCACCAAGCCATGCCCATCAAGCCACACCATACCCACCAAGCCATGCCCTCAGAACTGGTAGTTAAAAAATTAGATTTCACAACTGTATAGAACAGCCTGCATTGTTGTGTTCTTTCAGAACTGTGGGGAAGATAGAGCAACATAATGTTGACATTCAGCCAGAAAGCTAATACTTATGCCCAATAATTTTGCTCTCTGCCTTGAATCATTCCTTTGAAGGTACAGATTACTTGCTGGTAGGTGGATTGAGAATTAGAAACACAAACAGATGCTTTTGCAGCAGGAACCTAACTCATATGGTAGCCTGCCTCCTTGGTACTAAAGTTGTGGATGCCTTGTGCCATCTAAACCAAAAGCTAAGAGAGTACTAGGCAGAAATTGTGGGTCCACATTGGCGCCAATAACATTAGAAAATCTAGTCAACCCATTGTGAAAACCAAATTTAAATTGTTAGATAACAAACTGCAGTTGCTGCAAAAGTAATGTTCTCAGACTTGCGATATGTTCCATGTTCAAGATCAGCTAAATGCCAGAACTCAAGAGTTCTATATATGTGGATGAGTTGTGGGTGTCAAGCAAAGGAAACAGAGTTCTTAGGCCCAAGAGAGTTATGGTCTACCTGAAGCCAATGACTCCAGACTGCTAGTGAATAGGATCACAAAGATGGCAAAGCATTATATAAACTGATCCCTAAAAGAAAATCAGAGGTGCTGAGTAGCATCTGCTTAGAAAAAGTAGATATTTCAGAAAAATGCGGTTTTCTGAAAAAGGATTACGATGAGTTTGGAAGTGTTTTAATGGATAGTCATATCAATGATAAATATAAAAATATTAGAAAAAAACAGTCAGAGTTGAGGAAGCTTCTTGGATGAGAAGCAAAACATCTTCAAAAAAAAAAAAAAGCCAGAAAGTTCAGTTGCCTCTTGAAAAAGCACCTTTGAGACAACCATTTCGTGGATGACTGAGAATCTCCATAGACCAGGGGTGTCAAACTCAAGGCCCGGGTGCCAGATCTAGCCCAGGGGTGCTTAGATCTGGCCCATGGTGCCACCCTGGAAACAGTGAAGGACTGGCCTGTAGTGCCCCTGGCAAGAAAACGGAGCCCCCACGGCCCTCCCGAGCTCCGTTTTCACTGGCAGAGGGTTGCAATAGGCCATTGATGGCGAACTTAAGGCACGCGTGCCACAGGTGGCACGCAGAGCCATATCTGCTGGCACGCGAGCCGTTGCCCTAGGTCAACTCCAGCATGCATGTGCGTGCCGGCCAGCTGATTTTTGGCTTGTGTGGAGGCTCTGTGAGGGCATTTTAGGTTTCCAGAGGGCCTCCAAGGGGGTGTTTTCGCCCTCCCCAGGCTCCAGGGAAGCCTCTGGAGCCTGGGGAGGGTGAAAAATGGGCCTACCGGGCCCACCGGAAGTTGGGAAATGGGCCATTTCCGGCCTCCAGAGGGCCTCTGCGGGGCAGGAGAGGCCGTTTTCACCCTCCCCAGGCATTGAATTATGGGTGTGGGCACTCACACGTGTGTGACAGCGTGTGCGCACGCGTTTTCGGCACCCGAGGGAAAAAAGGTTCGCCATCACTGCAATAGGCCATCACAGCTCAGAGCCTGTTTTCTCTGGCAGAGCACTCTGGCCACCACAGGTGCCCCAACATAAGTGATGTCAAGCTGGCTACGCCTACCCTGGCCACGCCCATATTGGCCCCTGAGGTAAAACACAACCCTGATCCGGCCCTCAATGAAATTGAGTTTGACACCCCTGCCACAGACAGTCAGACCAACACATTTTTAAAAGGATATGAGATATAGGTGTTTCTGAACCAATGCTAGAAATCACCAATTGCAATGGAAAACAAGTACACTTATTCAAGAATGAGACAATAGAATAGAATCAAAACCTTGAAAAAGCCGATATAGCTTTCTAGTAGTCCAGGAAGCTGTGGAGGTTCAGAAGAAAGAAAAGTCTGTCCCTTAGAAAATAAAAAAAGTCTGTCTTAGAAAAGAAAGTAAAATAAAGCACAAACCAGCAGGGAAAAAGAAGAGTTGTGTGTATGTGTGTGATAAATACAGAATAGAAAGTGTTTGGGCCATTAAACAACAAAATAATGAAAGAGATCCTCAAAGAGATTGCAGTGAAACTCAATGAATTATTTGCATCCCTTCATACAAAAGATATAGGACAGATATCTGAACTGTATTGACTTTCTCATGGAGAGAACAACTAAAGCAAATTACTGTACAAGAAAAGATATTCCAGCAGATCTTGAGAAACTACAGGTAACAAATTACTAGGTCCTAATCACATCCACTACCCAGTTCTTTTAAGACTTTGGATATGAAATTGCTTACTTCCAAAAAATAATATGTACATTGTCATTCAAATCAAGTGCAGTGCCAAATGATTAGAAGCAATGCAACATCCAACTCTTAAAAAGGAATTGAGGAAGGCAGTCAGCTTAATATCTACTCCAGACAAATTTGGGAGAAAAATGGCAATCAGTGAAAATAATTTGGCTGAAAGTATTGCTGAAGGAAAATCAGCACGGATCTTTCAAAAACAAAATCTTGCCTTCATCAACTGTTTTAGAGTATCTTCAGGAAAGTTGATGGAGGTGACCCTATTAACATTGTATATTTGTATTTCCAAAAAGCTTTTGATAAGGTTCATCATCAAAGGAACAAACTAAGAAGGGATAGCCTTTTATGGATTACTAACTAGTTAAAAATAAAAAAACAAAGACAATTCATTAAGGAACTGTGATTGGACCAGGGCTTTATAACTTGTTCACAAATGTTCTAGACTTGGGAGTCAGCAATGAGCATGCCGGATTTGTGAGTGATACTACACTATTCAGCTAGGAAAACCCAAAGGCAGTTGTCAAAAGCTCCCAAAGGATCTCTTTCAACAGGGGGGTCACCCAGGTGGCAAATGCAATTAAATATGAAATCTTGTATGCTGGAAGAAAAAACTCTAGTTTCAAATATACATTGATTAGGTCGGAGCTGTCTATCTTGCTAGAAACAGATCTGGAGGTCATTGTCAATAGCTCAATGAAGATGTCAGTAGCGTTAATCATGAAAAAGGGAAAATGCATGGTAGGAATCATTAAGGAAAGGACTGGAAATTAAACATTATTACCTTTGTATCAGTCTATGGTATTTCTGCATCTGTAATACTATGCCCGGTTCTGGTCATCACACTTTGAAATGAATAGAAGTGGAAAATGTTCAGAAGAGAGCAACCAAATTCACCAGGAGAATTTTCCATACAAGAAAGGGCTAATAAAACGTTTGGGACTCTTTTAGCTTGGAGAAAAGCAACTGAATGTTGACCTGATGGCATGAATTCATATTATTGCATGCAGGGGTGGGTTCTAACTTACCCTGCTGCCGGTTCACTTCTTCCCGCGCCACATGGCTGTGCCACGTGGGCACGTGTGCACATGCGCAGTGCTGAAAATTCCAAAAAAATTCCACAAAAAAGAGCCAAAAACAAGATGGTGGCGCATGTGCAGTGCCGGAAACTCAGCTTCTGTGCATGCGCAGAAGAAGAAAAAATCAGCAAAAAAATTCCCCAAAAAAGCCCCCCCCCCAAAAGGATGGCAGCATCCACAGACAGGCACCGACAGAATTGGTTCTGTGACATCACCAGCGGTTTGCTACCGGTGCAAACCGGGAGGAACCCACCTCTGATTGCATGCAGGAAACAGAGAGGGAAACGTTTTTCTTCATCACTCAAAACACTGGGGCCAGGAGTCGTTCATTTGAAATGGATTGGGAGGACAGGAAGAAACATTTCTTCACACAGCCCATAATTAGCCTGCAGAATTTGTTGCCACGAGACCACAAGATAACTTTAAAAGGGAACTTGACAAATTCATGGGCGGCAAATCTACATAGGCTGTTGGTACAGGTAGTCCTCGATTTACGACCACAGTTGAGCCCAAAATTTCTGTTGCTGAGCGAAACATTTGTGAAGTAAATTTTGCCCCATTTTATGACCTTTCTTGCCACAGTTGTGAAGTGAATCACTGCAGTTGTTAAGGTAGTAGCCCGGTTGTTAAGTGAATCTGGCTTTCCCATTGACGTTGCTTGTAAGAAAGGTCGCCAAAGGTGATCACATGACCTCAGGACACTGGAAGAGTCATAAACATGAGTCAGTTGCCAAGCATCTGAATTTTGATCACATGACCATGGGGATGTTGCTACGGTCAGGTGAAAAATGGTCAAAACTTTTTTCAGTGCCGCTGTAACTTTGAACAGTCACTAAACCAGGGGTAAAATGCTACCGGTTCGGCCCAGTTCGGCCAAACCAGTAGTAACAAATGCTTCCAGTTCCCTGGACTGGTAGTAAAATATGCTTTAAAAAGTAAAAAAAAAAAAAGTACCCACAATCAGACAATCAGCTGAGTGGGAGATCGGAACCTTTAAAAAAAAACTTTTTAAAAGCATTTATACTACCTATTCGCCCGAACTGTGACTCTGTGAGGTTCCTGCTTGTTCCAGGGGCTATTTTGTGTGAAGTCCAGCTGCTTCTGCATTGTGTATAAATCAGTTGTGTAGGAGTCAGTTGTGTAGCTTTTGTGTTGTTTGTGTGTGAAGTGTAAAATTTGGTTTTTGAGCTCTTTGTGGCTCTGTGAGGTTCCTGTTTGTTGTTGCAGGGGCCATTTTGTGTGCTTTTGCATTGTGTGTGAGTCAGTTGTGTGGATTTTGTGTTGTTTGTGTGTGACATGTGAAAATTGGTTTCTGAGTTCACCCAGTCACATGACCATGACCACCAAGCCACGCCCACCCAGTCACATGACCACCAAGCCATGATCACCAAGCCACGCCCACAGAACCAGTAGGGAAAAATTTTAGATTTCACCACTGCACTAAATGGAACTGTTGTAAGTCAAGGACTACCTGTATTAAAAATGCAATGTTGTCTCCAGGGTGGGGACAGTTTGCCTTCAAATTCTAGTGGCAGAGAAGCAACATGTCATGCCCCCATCGGAGTCTGAATCTGCGGGGGAAGATGAGCTGGAACAAGAACCAACAGAGATCGAGGGCAGCTCTGTTGGCTTTGGAGGAAACTGGGGAAGGGCAGAGCCAGTCCGGGCAGAGCTTTTCAGGATTAGAAAGGCTTGTAGACAGGGAGGAGAGGGGAGACAGAGCTCAGGTAATGAGCAAGAACCACCCCTCCTGATCCTACAGCACAGAGATAAGAGAGAAGGCCAGAACAATGCAGACTGAGCCGGCTACAAGGGAGGAGAGTGCCCCGCCCCCCTTCACAAGGCACACCTGGGGACTAAGATGTAAGGAGGTGCTGGTGGGAGGGACATTTGTCGGGAGCAAGCATTGAATCTGTGGAGCCTCGTATGCACTTGTCGACTCCTGGAGATTACTGTGCTCTGTCTTGTGGGACTTGCCCGGTTTCCTGCTTCGCTGAACTTCTTGCTCTGGTTATTTTTTTGGCTAACCTGATTTACTGGACTGCTGGCCCTGGGTACTTTTTGGCTAACCTGGCTTACTGGACTACTCGCAGCCAGAGGCTGCTGAAGGTGCATGTGAGAGCTTTGCTCCAGGACTTGTAGTAAATGTGGGGACATTTGGGGGCCAAGTTGGAGCAATAAAGGGGAGTTAGACCTGTTCTCTGGCTGTGTTGCTTTTGTGCCATGCCCCGGGTCATCACACAATGCTTGAAGTAGGACATGTCTCTTTCTCTCTCCCTCTCCTATTCGTATCTGCTTCAAAAGCATACGGTTGAAGCAACAAAATTCTGGTCTGCAATAGACCTGTCCACATATTCTTAAGGAGGTTTCACATAATGTTGTGTCCGAGAGTCGTAGGGACGACAGGAGACTGGAGTCAGAACAAACTAGCCTTTATTAAGGCAACAGCAAGTAATACAGTATAACAAGAATGCTAAGAAGATCGGAGGCAGACAGTTCTCCTCAGCCGCGTTTGACAGCGCTATTTAAGAGCGGCTGTCAAACATGGCAGCCAATCGGAGGGCTGGATTCTCCCGCTTACAAGCCCAACCAATCAGTGGTGGCGGCGGCTGTTGCCAACGTCGGGGGAGGACGTAACACATAACATTACTGTATTTGCTTATACAATAGTAATCTCCCAGATATAGGACTTCAACTAGCCATGAGCTTACCGGTAATATTCACTTAAGTTTTCTGAAAGCTAACCTAGATTTAGAAACAACACAAAAGAGTTAATGGTAAGGAAAATCTTTTCTGCATTCAGGCACAGCTTCATTTGTCCTTCATTGCTCTGACTTCTCTCTTACAATTAACAAATGGGACGAGCATTTAGACCTCTGGACCACACATTCCTTTCTGAGATTTCATCAAAGATTCTTTGTGCTCCTATTGCTTCTTTTCCCTTGGGTTGTTCTTGTCTCTTTTTATCACTATGATCGCTAGTCAGATGTATTGGAATGACAGGTAGAGTTAGATTTAAAGAAGTATTGAGATATATAATAAAAGATGAATTCTCATCTCAGCTGTTTATAATCTACATTTCCCTCATCTTTTCTTGTTGTCATCACAATGAAAACAGTGAGAATATTGTTTCTTCTCTCACTCGCTCGCTCTCTTTTCAGTCTTCAGAAAAGATTCTCCCCCCCCCCCAATCTCCTGCACTCCTGTCTGTATGGGGAAAGTCACAAATGTGTGCTGTGAGACTAGCTGGTACATTGCTTCCCCCTTTTTTGCTACTGGGCATAATAAATCAAAATTAGGATTTATAAATAGTGCTGTACTGAATTTCCATGGTGTTCCATTTTCTATGAGGAGGAAAATAAAAACCCTCCTGCAATTTTGAAGGGTACTAAAAGGTCTGCAATTTCGCCCTATTTTCCCATGCTTCATAAATGTTGTGTTCATAAACATTGTTATCTGACCCGCTGCTGCTTTTAAATCAGTTTTGAAAATACTCATAAGGATTTGTGCTTATTTTTTTCAGCGGTATCTGAGAGCAGACGTAAGCCTTAATGGAGATTAAAATTGGAGTTGCAGTATACCTTTAGACATCTTGTGCATTGAGATGTACAAACATCTACTCTGTAAAATAACTATTATGACATAATGTATTTAAACACATTGTTATGCCCATTCATTACACAGTGTAACCCTGCAGATGCTCACCCTCAGTAAAGCTCAAGGAATTCTGTAAGGCAGCATCCACACAGCCTCTTTCCCTGACTCAGGGCCTTCAGCCTGAAAAAAATGAAAGTTTTTGTGCATCTCCAATTGGTTGGGTGATCTGCAGTGGGACTTCCCCCTTTCTATTTGGTCTCTAGGTTTGGCATCTGTCTTACAGAGGTTTGGCTATGAGGGAGGCTAGAATTTTAGCTTCTGTGCCAAAGGTGCTTTTCCAAAAGGAAACTGGACGTTCTTGGGGGTTTTTTCCCTTGAAAACATTTCGTTTCTCATCCAGAAAGCTTCCTCCTCTTTCCTCCTCCTCAAGGAAGCTTCTTGGATGAGAAGTGAAACATTTATGTATGTATGTATGATGACTATGATCATGATTTATCACTTATATCTTTTATGCACAGTGAGAGCTTATGCACCGAAGACAAATTCCTTGTGTGTCCAATCACACTTGGCCAATAAAGAATTCTATTCTATTCTATTCTATTCTATTCTATTCTATTCTATTCTATTCTATTCTATTCTATTCCATTCCATTCCATTCCATTCCATTCCATTCCATTCCATTTCATTTTCAAGGAAAAAAACAGAAAACATCCAGTTGCCTTTTGGAAAAGCACCTTTGCGACAACCATGACCTGGATGATTGAGACTCTTCATAGACTTAGTTTCTTCATCCTCTTATTTCCTTTTTTTAATAAACGGATCAGTCATCCCCTTGATCTAAATCACTCTTTCTCTATTTCAGCATCTTTAAGATGTGTGCACTTCAACTCCCAGAATCCCAAAGCCAATCTGTACTCTGCAGAATCCCAGCATTTCATAACAGCTTGATAGGGTACTGGGAGAAAGTAGGGTACTAGGACAAAACAAAAGAAACAAACAAAAAAATCCCAAATAATTGAACAAAGCCAATTTTCCACTGCTAAAGCTTTGCATCTTAATGAGAGGTTCAGGGGTTTTCCTTTTGTTTTTAACCAATAGGTTCTATGGCCTGAACACAGTCTGAAAGTCTGATCTATAGATTGTAGAACCTAAAACTGTGTAGCCCTTCAGTTGGGAAGCCTTAAAACCCTTTCCCAATGACAGTTGCTCCCAACGAACCTCTGACTCCACACTTTTTCTCCTCCTGTGCTATCCTTAGGACAGTTTACAGCTCCTACACATTCCTCCTGCTGCTAACACCAGTTCTCAAACTTTTCAATAACACCCCAGATGTACAAATTCAAACAACCACCAGCTGGTAGGAAACCCACAGAAAAATACCCTCCAAATGTTTGCTGCCACCTACTGACCAATAGCAATAGCACTTAGACTTATATACCGCTTCATAGTGCTTTTACAGACCTCTCTAAGCAGTTTACAGAGTCAGCATAATGCCCCCCAACAATCTGAGTCCTCATTTTACCCACCTCGGAAGGATGGAAGGCTGAGTCAACCTTGAGCCAATGAGATCTGAACTGCTGAACTGCAGCTAAGAGTCAGCTGAAGTAGCCTACAGTACTGCACTCTAACCACTGCACCACCTTGTCTCTCAAGCTGCCAACCCATATTTATTTGTTTATATCCTCCCTTTATTACTTCTAAGTACTAATTAAACAGATGGTTTAAGGAATAATAAAAATAAACATTTAGTAAGTTGAAAATATGACAGAAGAGGAGAAAAAATTAAGGGGGAGAGACTAACCAGAGCCGTGTATGTGGCAACTAGAGGAAGCTTTCCAGTCATGTACCTTAGAAAGTTGTGTTTTAAAGTTATATTACAGTGCAGCATGGACATATTTGGGGCACATGGTAAGTACAGTGTTCCGGCATCCTTCTAGGGGCCGCTCTAGGGGCAGAGTTTTGGTAATCGCTGATTGGCTGCTTGTGTTGTTCTGCCGGTTTTTAAGGAATTGTCAAATGTGTTTTTCCCTCAGACAAGTTCTGGTATGTTAAAAGCCTGAATAAAGAGTTATGAGTTGTTACCTTCGTGTCACGTCTCAATTACTTGCCAGATTGCTATAAGATTTAGCAGTAAGGATATGTTGTGTGAAGGTAGCAAGATTTTAGAAAGTTGGTTTTCTGCATGGGAGGGAAGAACAGCAAAATAACTGGGTGAATATGGCTAAGTTTTATTTTATTCATCAGATTTTTATCCTGCCTTTATTGTTTTATAATTAAGTCAAGGCAGGGAACATACATAGGACTCCCCCCTCCTCTGATTTTCCTCACAGCAATAGCTCTGTGAGTTGAGTTGGACTGAGATGAGAGTGCCTGGCCCAAAGTCACCCTTCTGGCCTAAAGTAGGACTAGGACTCACAATCTCTTGGTTTCTAGGCCAGTACCTTAGGTTTACTTAAACCTGTGAAATTACAAGGTCATTAATGTTGAGTTAGTGATATTTTGGTGTCTGCTAAGAAAATCAGATTTTTGAAAAAAATTAAGGTGCCGTTGTTAAGTGCAAGGTTAACATAGATCAAGAGCTAACTATAGCCTAAAAGGATGATCAGTCTTCCAAGTTCATTACTTTCTGAGTAAGCCTGAATATTCCACCTCTTCTCCCTTTCTGAATTATGGTTCCAGCATTAGGAAATAATCTATATCTAAATAGGTGTCTATGGTAGCTGGAATGGGAATTCAGAAATCTTCAGATTTGAGGTTGTATTTCTGCACTTGGAAGAGGACATCTCAACACCGTTCATTCCATTCCAACATTGGCTTACAGATTTTAGGATTTAGATTTTAGGATTTAGATTTGTATTAGCAATTTCCATTAGATATATTTTATTCTGATACTATAAATAAAATGGCCAGTCAATCAATGAGAGAGGATGGAATGGCTTCATTTATTTAATAATATTGTGGGAAAGAAAGTCACATTTTCCCAAAATGAATAGTCAAGGATATTTTTATATGCATAGTGATATGCAGTCTGGATAGCCAGAAGAGAAAATTTCATAATCTTTATAAAACTCTTTAAAATCTAAATAGATTCAGCACATCTGCATCTCAGGAACTTCAAATAATCCCAAAATAGTGGGAAAAGTAGTAGGAGCCTCAATTAAAGGATAATAGAGACTTGGTAACTAAGAGCTGGTTACAGTATTCACACCTTTCATAGGCATGAGTGCTAGTTTAATTCCATGAAAAATAATGAGACATGAACCTATGGTAGATTGGTAGTATATGATGAATTGCAATGTGAAATTATGGTATTATGTTCATTATATTATTATAAGTCCATTGAACAGTTCCATGCTAAAGATGTGAACTGTTTTCTTTATTTCTGTCTCCCAACAAAACTCTGTAAGAGAAGGCGTAACTTCTTCAAGTAAGTAACTTTTAACCGTTAATGAAGCACAGTTCCTAAATTCTTGCAAGAAAAGCCTGAAAGTTAAAATGATCTTTAGAAAAAATACACGTTTGCCCGGTGAATCTGTCCTTTAAATTCCCTCAAGTCAATACATGAAAAATGTGTTTGGTAATAGAAAAGCTAAATACATTTAAATATTTTTTTCTTTAAGACCTTTATTAAACTCTGGAAGGAAGACAATAAAACAAATGATTGCTGAAATTGGAAAGTTTGAGTTAATAAAATGCTAACTTAGTCAAACTAAAAACTCAAAATACTAAATTACGTGCAAAAATGCCTTGTTCCTGAAACATCCTTGCATATTTTATTCCATTTTTTTCTTGTAGAGGATCAGAAGATGCATTATTTTATTCATGGGCTTAGTCATGTTAGGAAAGCCAATACCAGAACACCTCCGATTTTTATTTAAAGAACATCATATATCAATACAACCTGGTTCATTGGTTTTATATTATTGGATGAAAAAAACCCCCAATAACGCAGGGACTATTTATCAGTGGTGTTTGCATCAGGACCAAAGAATCCAGGCTGACAGATTTTATGTACCCTGAAGAGTCCATGACAAAATACTTACCAAACTGAAACAATGTTTTCTTCCCTCTTTCTTTGCCTTTCATCATTTACAGTAAGTATGACACCGATAATAATTTTAGGTGATTATCTAAAGGTCACCCATAGCATAATGGCAACTGCATCAGCCACACAAGTTTTCTTCTCATTTCATTATATATTTTAGTTAGAAAAATGGCACATTTTATGACTAGGTTATAAAACAATAAATTATGATTGCCTTGTTTCTTAATAGTTTGACCCTGTCTTTCCTCTGTTATGTATTACAATATTAATACTGGGTTTGTTCCCCCTTTTTAAGAAAGGTCCAGTTGCAGTAATGCTGACTCAGACTGTAAATACATTCTGCAAATACATTCAGGGTTTTGTTTTGTTTTTGTTATTGTTCTTAGTTTTTATGTTCTTGGCACTTCAGGTTCTTTGACTTACGATAGCCAAAAATAAATTTGGGGAATGGTCTGAAAGTGCTTTAATAATAATAATAATAATAATAAGTTTTTTTTCAATCTGTTGCCTAAGATAGTAAGTTTGAAGAAGGAGATATGATTTTTCCTTCCTTCTCCCCCCCCCCCACAAAATTATAATGTGCTGATCAATTTTGATCCACCTCAGTGAAGTATTTTGCACTAATAAGGGAAGTGGATCTGCATCAGTGAAACTGTTGACATAGGACTGCTTTAACTCAAGTGACTTTTCATGTTTTTTTTTTAAAAAGAAGGTTCTTGAACATGCAATGCACATGTGTAGAAGCCTATTTGGTTAATTTGATTTAACCTTACCTTACTTTCAGCATTTTGAAGAAATGTTCAGTCATTGTCCTGTCAAAGCAAAGCTCAATGGCCTGCTCAACCTTGTTACTTAAGCCCAAATCCTGTGCCATTCTAAAACTTTAAGGCATTGACTAAGTCAGCCAAACATGAATTAAAATAGTACAAAATGTTAATAAATGCTTGGATTAACTTCAGCAATGACTATTTTTTTCCTAATCAGTTAGATGCATGGGATACAATACAAACCCAAGAATGACTCAGGCAGTTAGGTAATAATAAGTAAAGTCAGAATGGATTTAGGAGATTAGATGGCAATAACTTGTCCCACTAAGAATCCTATTGATCTTTTGCATGCATTAATAAGCAAACTTTGTGCAAAAAGCATAAGATTATATGTTTCTTGTTATCCCCATAGGGATTTCATTTCCATATCTCCTCAATAAATGTTATTTTATTTATTTATTTATTTATTTATTTATTTATTTATTTATTTATTTATTTATTTATTTATTTATTTATTTATTTATTTATTTATTTATTTATTTAATTTATATGCTGCCCAACTCCCAAAGGACTCTGGGCGGCTTAACAACAGAATAAACATTAAAAACATCTTAAACATTAAAACAATTTAAAACCCATGCATATCATGGCTTTTCCTGCAGATAGGGGGTTAGAGACTAATCCATCTGAGCTCTCCCCCGGGTATGTTTGGTGGATGGATGTTTTTTTGTAATATTGAATTTTTAATTTTTGTATTTGATTTTAATTATGTTTATTGTTGGTTTCTTGTATCTTTTCTGCTGTACGCCGCCCTGAGTCCCTCGGGAGGAGGGTGGCATATAAGAAAACCAAAATAAATAAATAAATAAATAAATAAATAAATAAATAAATAAATAAATAAATAAATAAATAAATAAATAAACAAATAAATATCATTTCGTGGCTGGATCTCGTCGATTACAACCATGAGATCAACGGCCCCAGGCCTACCAGAAAAGCCAGGTCTTTACTGCTTTTCGGAAGGCCAATAGGGTGGGGGCAGTCTGGATCTCTGGAAGTAACTGGTGCAGCCACAGAGAAGGCCCTCCTCCACGGGCCCGCCAGTCGGCACTGTTTAGCTGACAGGACCTGGAGGAGACCAACTCTGTGGGATCTCACCGGACGCTAGGAGCTGTGTGGCAGAAGGCGGTCTCAAAGATAACCTGGCCCTTACTGTTACTGTGTTTCATGGAAAGTTCTTTATCATTTTTTATTTATCTATCCACATATGGAGACTGCTCAACTCCTTCTTGGCAAGTTACAAATAAAAAAGAACAATATATAAAAACGCAAGTTTATAAAAAGAAATCCGGATGACTGGGAAAACAATATATCCAGCCACCCATCAAACATAACTTACATCACTTAGCTGTGATCCGCTTACTGAGTTTCAGTCTAGCCTCCAGTTACTTATCCACCAAAATTGCTCCTCACTTTCTCAACCACACATTGTCTTCAGGTTATGAACTTTGATCTCCGGCTCCATCTATAATTGATAAGCATACTTCCAAGTTGGAGATAAAGGCTGATGTTTGGAAAAAAGATTCAGATGTCCTGACATCTGTGACGAAATGGACTGAGAGCTGATAAAGAAATAGTATGGTTAAATTTTTCAAGCTTGATTAATTATTTATTTTAACCAACTATAGTTTCCAAGCCATTTTTAAGTAACCCTACAAAAACATGCCAGCTGTATCCTTTACTACTGTTGTATTTATGAATGTGGATGTATTTTATGTGGATATACTGGTCTAGGGCCATAAAAAAGCTCATTAAAGAAAGACCAGAGATCAGGTTTTGCAGCAGCCTTTTACTACCAGACTGCAAATTAACAATTTCCTTAAAGAAATTCTAATTAGAATTTGTTTTCATCATTTTTTTTTTGATGGACAAACCTAAACAGGAAAAGATACAATTTCAATGGGATAAATTGGAAGGAGTGAACGTCACTTTTAAATAACAGTTTCAAACTGAACTCCGTCCAAAAAGCAAGTGAATATTTAAAGGGGAACCGGAAGAAATGCCAATGGAAAAGACAAAGGGTCAGGAGTTGGCTGAAATGGCAAAATTGACTAATTTGATTAAAGAAAAGAATATAAGTTCTTTTGTTTCCACTTAGAGGCCACTTCTGAACTTCGTGCTTGAAGTGGAAAAGAATGCAACTTTGATTATGGGTTTTACTGAGTAGGTTGATAGATCTTTACAGAAATGGCTTGTTCTTATTATTATGAAAAAGCAAAAAGTTGTGATTTGATGTTAATACCTTATTTTACTGCAACAGAGTGAGTTGGAAGTCAACGTTTCTTTTTCTTTTCTTTTTCTTTTCTTATCCTTCCTCAACACTCTACTCCCCTTTTCCTCCCCACTACTTTTCTATTTACTTTTGTATTTTGTATTTTACAATATTTTATAACTCAATAAAATGTTAAACTGGAAAAGACAAAGGGTGCTAATACTCTGGATACTGATACCGCTAGAGGCATTGACTTTTCTACATTTTTGGCATAAATATGGATTATCAATGCCTAATATGGAATATAAATGGAGCAAGTGCTCCTCAAAAAAGAAGAAGATTATTTGCCTATTTAAAAAGTTTGAACAATGTAATTTGCTTGCAGGAAACAGCCAGTTTGATCTAGTAGTGACAGTGAGTTCTAGTTCTGCCTTAGCCATGAAAGCTAGCTGGGTAATCTTGGGGCCACTCATTCTCTCTCAGCCCTACATGCCTCACTGGGTTGTTGTTGTTGGGGAGAAAATAAGAGGAAGAAGGTTTGTTGGATATATTTGCTGCCTTGAGTTATTTGTAAAAATAATAAAGGCAGGATAAAAAAACAAATAAACAAATACATCTGGAAAAATATTTATATCTCATACAGACAGTGTGAATGCTTGGTGCTGGCATAAAATTTAATAAAAACCTTACATAATTCTTATAACTGAATTCAAGAATTTAAAAAATTAAAAATGTGACCCTATGAATCAGAATTAGAAGAATTAAAAAAAAGGATATTGGAAAGCAAATCTTTTTTGATTTGGTTTCAAATTTAAATGGTCACAGATGTATTTCTGTTAATGTCCTGAATTTGCTAGGGAAGAAAATGTATCACCATAGGAAAATTATTTATTTATTTATTTATTTATTTATTTATTTATTTATTTATTTATTTATTTATTTATTTATTTATTTATTTATTATTTATTTATTTATTTATTTCATCAGGCATGTATTAGATAACATATAAAAACATAATTATGAATACATGAAATGGATACGAATAAAAGGGAACATTAGGACAGGGACGGTAGGCACGCTGGTGCACTTATGCATGCCCCTTAAAGACCTTTTAGGAATGGGGTGAGGTCGACAGTAGACAGTCTAAGGTTAAAGTTTTGGGGGTTTGGGGAAGAAACCACAGAGTCAGGTAGTGTATTCCAGGCATTGACAACTCTGTTGCTAAAGTCGTATTTTCTGCAATCGAGTTTGGAGCGGTTTACCATAAGTTTGTATCTATTGTGTGCTCGTGTATTGTGGTTGAAGCGGAA
This sequence comes from Diadophis punctatus similis, assembly GCA_023053685.1. Classification (NCBI taxonomy): domain Eukaryota; kingdom Metazoa; phylum Chordata; class Lepidosauria; order Squamata; family Dipsadidae; genus Diadophis; species Diadophis punctatus. Next base: position 116,175,563 of record JALIGW010000001.1, on the reverse strand, counting down.
GTATTCATTGACAGGTAGGACATTGTAGTGGATAATTTTATGTACTATGCTTAGGTCGGATCGAAGACGGTGAAGTTCTAAGTTGTCTAGGCCCAAAATTTCAAGTCTGGTGGCATAAGGTATTCTGTTGCGAGCAGAGGAGTAGAGGACTCTTCTCGTGAAATATCTCTGGACTCGTTCAATTCTATTAATGTCCAATATGCAGTGCGGGTTCCAGACAGATGAGCTGTATTCAAGAATTGGTCTAGCAAAAGTTTTGTATGCGGTAGTTTGTAATTCAATATTACCGGAGAAGAAGCTACGCAAGATTAGGTTAACAACTTTTAATTCCTTTTTGGCAATGCTGTTACAGTGAGCTCTGGCACTTAGATCATTTGAGATGAGTACCCCAAAGTCCTTGACAGAGTGAGGGTTGTCTACAAGGTCATATCCGCCCAGATCAAATTTTGTGTTCTGATTTTTTTTTCCAATGTGTAAGACAGAGCATTTGTTGGTTGAGATTTGGAGTTGCCAATTGTTTGACCATTCTGACACATAGTCAGGTCTTTTTGTAGGGTAGCAGCATTGTTGGTGGTGTTGAATGGTTTTACATCATCAGCAAAGAGAACGCAGTTTCTTATAATATGATCGCAAAGGTCATGTATGTAGAGTATAAAGAGTGTCGGTCCTAAAAAGCTTCCTTGGGGGACACAGCTGTTAACAGGTTTAGGGTTTGATAGGGCGTTCCCTATTTTGACTACTTGTTGCCTGTTTGATAGGAACGCAGCTATCCACTTTATTTTATTTATTTATTTGTCAAACATGTATAGGATAGTAGTTGTTTGTATAAACATAAGTAAAAAAAGTACCAATAAAAGAGGACAGTAGGACAGGGACGGTAGACACAGTGGTGTGCTTATGCAGGGATCCGGAAATGCCATAAGATTTTAGTTTTAGAAGTAGTTTGTTGTGTACTACTGTACTACTACTGTACAAAGTAGTACAAAGTAGTACTACTGTACTACTTTTTCAGAAAGCCTGCCCCATTTTATTGATCAGTTTCATTGTTCAAGAAGCCTTTCTTTGACCCTTACAAATTTAAGAAACCAGCATAGATAAGAGATTAAATGTCTATTTGTTTTTTAAGCAGTAATCTGAATTTAAGATACTTTGGAAAATATTTCTGGGCATGTTTTGTTCTGTTTCATCAGCTCTAGTCAAGAGGGCCACTCTCAAAGGACTGCAGTCAACAGCATCCCCTGACAGCACCATCATGTATCTGCTTGTGTTCCACCATCAGAGGCAATTCCATAAAATGATGTCATCATGCATAGTTTGATATTTGCTTCACCATGCCATCTTCTCATGGTTACTTATAAATATGGAAGCTATTCAAAGCATAGGGAGAGCAGTATATCTCTATCACCAACCCACCTCTTTGGAAAATAACTAAAATGTGTGAAATTAACAAGTAAATTAAATAGTCTGTATAAATTGATTCAGCAAGGTAAACCACCTCCTCTTCCCATGTTCCCCTTACCTCTCTTCCTCTTTCTTAAGATCTGGATCATTGAGAGCTCTGTGTTTGTATCCCTGTGTGATCAAGATGTTATACAAGCAGAACTACAGAACCTTGATGACACAGATAAGCCTCCAGGTGACCTTAACAACCTGCTAAAAGAATGCAAATGACCAGCTTTCTGCAAGGAATATAAATACTTCCATTCTCCACCATCCAGTCAGAGCTGAAGAAGCTTTTTGGATGAGAAGCAAAACGTCTTCAAAGAAAAACCAGAAAGTCCAGTTGCTTCTTGAAAAAGCACCTTTGGGACAACCATGACCTGGATGATTGAGACTCTCCATAGACAAGCAGAACTACATTAAACAGGGACCTCAGCATGATTTCCCCAAGTAATCATTAGATGAAAAGAGGACAGGAGGGAAGTAATGCAATGCTATGTATTATTGTTATTAATTTATTTCTATACCACTTGTCCTTCCAGAAGACTCTAGAACAGTGATGTCCTGCGTCTGGTTCTAATACAGTAGCTGAGTTTATTGTTTGCTTTGTTTGTCAAGCAAAGTTGAGGCTTTTATGATTAGAAGCCTTGTGCAGGGTCTTTACATGAAAAGGCTGATTCTACACATCAGAATGATTACAAAATAGAAACACAGGAGGGATTAAATGGAAGGTGCTGACTACAAAGAGCTGAGATTGTAGTAATGTGCAAAAGAGCTACAGTGTTTCTTTAAAAAGAAGGCTGGGTCTTATTTTCTTTTGACCCCCGAAAAAACGGCTAGGCCTTCTTTTTGGAGGGTTCTAATTATTGACTCACCTTGCGGTGGTGGCCCCACCCAGTGGCCGCTTGCTGCCACTCACACACATCGCCCCAACGGCCTCCATTTCGCCTTCAGATGCCTGCTGGAAGGCATCTGCAGCCAATAACAGAGCTCCGGCAGGCATCTGAAGGTGAAATGGAGGCCAGGGCGATGCGTACGAGTGGTGGCAAGCGGCCGCAGAAGAAGTGGCCGCAGAAGAAGTGGCCGCAGAAGAAGGCGAGGCAGGTGTTGAGATCCGTGAGGCCTGGTAAGTAGGGCAGCTCCACCCCCCATCCCCACCCTAGCTTATTTTTTACCTGTGTGCCTCGCCCACCCCTGCACCCCAGGATGGGTGGGGTCTTAATTAGGGCTAATTTTGTGGGTGGGGCTTAATTTGATCACATGCACTCAAAAACATGATAGGGCTTCTTTTCAAGGTGGGTCATCTTTTTGGAGAAACACGGTATTTGTGCGTTGTTTTCATTTTTGTTCTTTTATGCAAATTTATTTATTATGTTTTCCAACTTAGCATGCATATATGTATATATACCCACAGACAGGTACCCTTCCAAGTTTTAAAGCCTGCTGTAAAACAATAAAAATAGTTTCAGAAGCTTTTGTGTCTGAGAAAGAAATGCAAAAAAATAATGCTGAGTGGGATAAGAATAATGAAAGGTTGCTAGGTAGCTGGAATAATAGTGAATCCTAAGTCACCTTGAAAAAAGGCTGTACAGAGTGAATGTTTTGCATGCAAAAAATGCTAGTTCCGGGGGGGGGGGGGAGAGAAAAGCTCCTGTTTGATATTTCAGGAACCCCCATTCAAGTGCCAGTATCCTGTCAAGCTAATTTCTGCCATGATTATTTTAATTTCTCAAGAATTGTGGCAGTGATTTTACTGAGATTTTACTCTCAGCAGAGCAGACTCTTGACAATAAGGTTTCTGACTACCACTTTCTTCTGATTTCTCGGCTTTCGGCAGGGAGGTATCTTGACTTTTATCAGTTTATATCAGGAAATGACAACCACTTACAAAACTCTGTTCTTCACCGGGAGATTACAGTATAAAGCGCTGCACTTTTAACTCAATGTGTATGTTGACCAAGCAGCCAGAAGCATCAGCCAATTGTGCACTCCTTCAAGTGGCATAGTTGGATGATCCCATGCCTTATATATGTGGAGTAAATGTGCAATGAGATTAAGTTCCATATAGACAAAGGCTTAGAATTTAATACATCTATCAATATGCAAGCCTGGGTCCAAATCCCAGAAGGGTATGGCTATCTGATGAGAGCTAAATAGCTTGAAATAGATCTGTACTCCCTTTATTTCTTTGTCGGTAAAACATAAATTTAACACAAAAATAGTTTGTCACAAAAGCAACTGCCTGTGAAGGCTCCTGGATTGGGGCTGAAAGGCTAAAATGGAAGCAGTACACTCTGTCCATAATTGGGTAGACCAGGCTGCCTTGACCAAAAAACCCACAATCTTTCCCCTGGTATAGCCAACAAAGGGAGGAGAACCCGTGGCTTAGAGGTTAATACATCTACCAAATATGCAAGTAGCCTGGGTTCATATCCCAGAAGGGTTGATAAGTTGATGAGAGCTAAATAGCTTGAAATAGATCTATACTAGTCTCACTTTATTTCTTTGTCACTCAAACATAAATTTTCCATGTACACACTTATTTTACTGATTTGTTAGATTTATATCCTACTTTTCTTCCGGGAGCTGAAGATAGTATACACAACACCCTCTACGGCAATTATTCCCACAACAATTCTGTGAGGTAGATTGATTATTGAATGACTGACCCGAAGTCATCCAGTGACTTTCCATAGTAGAAGGCAGACTTAATCCTGGGTCCCCTGGCCCTAAGCCAACACATTCACCACTATACCATATTCTCCATGCCACACAAGTATGTATATGGCCAATATTTTAAACATCTTAATGACCAATTTGCTTACATGGTTCGCTTAATCTAAATTTTCACTTAGTGATGGAGTTGTTGGTGTCAATTACAGTTGGTAAGTCAGGACTACGTGCAAATAGAATCAGGACAAACATTGTGTTATAAAGTTAAATTAAACTGATTCAATACATATGACTATTCCTTTTTAATACTTTATCCTCTTCTGCCACTTTAACAGTTTAGCAACAACTTTGCAGGATACAAACTTAATGTAAACCGCTCCAAACTTGATTGCAAAAAATTCGACTTCAACAACAGAGTGATCAATGCCTGGAACACTTTACCTGACTCAGTAGTTTCTTCCCCAAACCCCAAAAACTTCAACCTCAGATTATCTACCATCGACCTCATCCCATTCCTAAGAGGTCGGTAAGGAGCGTGCATAAGCGCACAATCGTGCCTACCGTTCCTGTCCTAATGTACCCATATATTCATACCTCTTATACTCTTATTCATGCTTGTACTATTACATGTATATACAATCATAATTTTACTGTTTATACTTTGCTTTAATCATATATGCTTGACAAATAAAAAAGAAACAAAAACAAACCTATACCTTCAATTGAGCACCCCCGATGATATTCTAGACAAGGAGCAACTAGAGTAATAGCAGAAACATTTGAGACCCTCTCCTGAATGATCATCAGAAGGCCAAAATATTATTTGACTTAAAAACTATCAATTATACCTTGGAATAATGTTTGGCAGGAGAGAAGGTGATTAAGAAAGAATTCATTTGGCCCAGGTTTGGTCTAGGTTAGTCATCCTTGAACTAAACATTGCACAATTGGCATCAATGTACTAATGTTGCCTTTGTAATTTGTGTTTCAGCATTACCTTTATTCTCTTCCAGACACTGATTTGCCATCTATAAGAGCCAACCTGGATCACTTTGTTATTTAGCTGTTGGTTACTTTTCATTTTGTTCATTATGTTCTTTTTTTAAAAAATAGGTAGCTAGATTGGTAGATTGAGTAGATTGATAGACTGATAGACCCAGTCAACTCATACTCCCATCATTATTCAAGTTGGCTTTTCTTATTTCATCTATATCAAATGTTCTTGACTCCCTCCACATTCGGAAATTTCATATCCAAATCACTTAATGTACTTCGCATGCAAAATGTTAAAAGCAAAATCCAAATCATTTGAAACTTGGCTAATAGTAATTTCATTAGAAATTCAGTTCTTATCTCTAATTCCCCAAGGTTCACTTATCTTTCAAATTAATCCATCCCTAATTCCAAGCAAATAAACCAGAGGCAAACTTTAGCTCATATGTTATATTGCAATATGGATATATATCTATATCGAGGTGTGTGTGTGTTTGTGTGTGTGTGTATACACACACACACACACACACACACACACACACACATATAAGGAAGGAAGGAAGGAAGGAAGGAAGGAAGGAAGGAAGGAAGGAAGGAAGGAAGGACTGAATGACTGGACCACTGTCTACTACAATCTAGTGTTGTAGGTTGTAACTTCCAAGGTAAAAGTGAGACAAGTTAATACAAAATAAGAAAAATTAATAAATGTCTAACATTCTTCTCCACTTTACTGTTCTTATTCAGAAACAAGTACTAAAAATAGTTTAGCCATAACTAGAACTTAATTAATTAATTATGTTTTTCATTAGTCAAATCTGGAAAGTATTTTGAGGCAGCCTTTTAGAAATAATAGCAAAAGGACATATAGTAAAATGACATAGCCAATGAAGTACAGGTAGCCTTCAATTTGCATTAGGTTGCTTAACAACCATGCAAAATTACAACAATCCTAGAACAGGTGCTTTATAGCCTGTAAAGCACTAAAATGTTGTGCCAAACACATCCCCATGGTCACATGACTACATTTTGGGTGTTTGGCAACTGGCTTTCCTTTATGATTGGTTGCAGCATCCTGAAATCACTCAATTGCACTGGTTAAGTCAAGGACTGTAAGCCCTTCTTTTAATTTTACTCCCTATACATAAAACTTTATAGTTTAACCATATTGTCGTCAGCCTGATGGTAGCAGCAAACCAACTGAGGTTGCCATTTATACATTTTTACTGAAAGTTAGAGAATTTTAAAGAGGCCAAAAATAAAAGAGGCAACAAAACACTTACTGGCAAGACGAATGTACTGGCACAGACACATGAAAGTTCACATGGAGTAAAGCCCTTTTCCTCAACTGCAAACACAAGGAATGTTTATGCTCAGAATGTCATTCTATCACTAGTAGTGATGTATAAATGCCATGGAACATGCAATACATTACTAATTGCAAGGCTTATTGTTCTGGTGAATAAATAATGGGCAGGTTTTCTGGGGTGCCTAGTCTATCTATAATCAGACCCAAAGAATTCTTGCATTCTGCAAAGCAAGATCTGCTGAATTCAGGGAGAGTTAGTGGCATGTACAGCAGACTTTGTAACTTGTGCTGTATGTGTAACGGTGCATTATCTTCTGAGAAACCACAAAGTTCTGGCTCCCAAGGTCAACTTAACCAAAAATAGGGCATTCCCATAATGAATGCTACATGGATAGATAGATAAGCAGAAGCGATTTATTAATAGATGGTATATAATGGTTTTTCTGAAGGTAAATTTGTGTGTTTACCACTCTTTTCCTAAAATCAAGCCTGGATAAATGTAGATGACTGAACTATGGCATCTAATCTCTCCCGTGCAAAATTAAAGTAAGGATCAGTCATCAGGGCTCCAGCTGTGTTTTCATGCGGAGCCCAGTAATTAGTAAGTACAGTTAATTAGACTTTTTTCCTCCTTCTCCCTTCCAATTACTCAGTTCATCACCCATCTCATTAGGAAAAAAAAATCTACTATGTAAAACTTTAAGATTCCAAAGTCTTCCCCCACCCCATACCTGTCATTCAATACTTTTCAGGACTTTTAAGAAGCAGGAATTAATACCAGACAAACAATCAGACACTAAATAACAGCCTAATCAAGGAACTACCCAGGAGAAAACTATCCTCACCAACACTGACAGGACAATCAACTGCATATATTCAAAAAACAAACCTCACTTCTTTCTAGCACTGGTGATGTTACCTAGTCAGGTAATGAAATGTCTGTAAGCAACTAATCAAGCTCAGAGAGCATCGAGGATTCTAAAGTAGCATTTTCCCCCCTAATAAAGGCTGTCTGAGTGAATGATCATTACCATTGAACATGGTAGATACATGTTAACAGTCTTCATTCACATAATGGCCCACTAAAATCCCACAAATTTAGCTGGATTAAATCCATATTTAGTCATGGTTAAAATAGACAGGCTTGACTGCAAGGTCAGTATATAAAAAATATAGTGCTACTAGTTTATATTCAATCAAACTAGCATCTAATTTCTTCAGTCATTCAATAGCTGAGTAATGAGGAAGAAGGAAAAATGACAGTCCTAAGGTTTTGGCGAATGACTGTGCAATTTCACAAAATGACTGTGTAGAAGGGTAAAGAAACAAATTACTTTTTGAAGCCACTTTTTATTATTTTTGCTTGATTTTCCAATTATTCCTGAATTTAGAATGTTGGGTGTGAAAGATAGGAAAAGGTAAAAGCATATTAAATATAGTTTTGAAGTATTTAAAACCAATCCAAACCCACACAATGTGAAGTATCATGCAGAAATACCACCTACTTATTTAATTTCAAATTGCCATATAGTTAATACTTAAGAGGCAGTCACTGCCAGCACCTATGTGATTACAAACTCTTGCAGTTTGTTGCTAAAATCTAAGTGTGTGTGTGTGTGTGTGTGTGTGTGTGTGTGTGTGTGTGTGTGAGAGAGAGAGAGAGAGAGAGAGAGAGAGAGAGAGAGAGAGAGAGAGAGAGAGAGAGAGAGAGAGAGAGAGAGAGATTAAATGTCTTTGTTCTAGAATTTGTTTCACCATATCTTCAGGCTAGACCCAAGAACTAAACCTATACTTATTTCCAATGTATAAAAATGCATATTTTACAGAAGTGCACATATGTTCAAATATTGTTGTAGATTTTCCTCCTTCCTTATATTTTTTCCTGGATTGCAATAAACTTGATAGATTCACTAATCTCATTACAAGAATACTGACTGTGGTTTGGATGAATTATTTGGCAAAGATAAGGAGAGAAAAATCAATTTTGTCATTTTGTAATCCTTCATTGTGGCCTCAGTTAAAAGAAACTGACAAAAGGGCTTATTCAAAGTTACCGATTTTTGTTTTCACCAAGATGAGAAAACACACCCACAGATGCATATCCTACATTCTGCAATATATTTCCTGAAGTTTTTCTCTAATTTGGTCCATTGCTTTTCTGTGAGGGAAATAAATTAACACTATGTTCATTAAATCATGCAGCAAAGTTTCTACTCTGCAAATAATAAAGATTAACGATGGCTAAAATATTTGCTCTAGGAAAGCAGAACCATTTTTTTTTTAAAAAAGAAATTTCATAGTAATAGGCACATCTAACTCATTTTCCAAACAGAGCTGAACTTTGCTGAAGGAAAGCTCATCTATATAAACCATGGCTTACTTAAACCTGATGATTTGGTGGGTGGAAGGGAATCCTTAAACAACATTCAGCTTTGGCCATCTGCTAATGCAGTGCATCTATGCCTTTCTTCCTTACAATTCCATTGCTTGCTTAAAGTATGCACAAATATGCACCCAGGTGTGTTGTCAATGCTACTCTCAAAGTGCCCCAGTCAACTACTAAATAATTTTTGCTTAGATATAATCTCGAGAGCAGCAGGATTGAGAACAGCCTGTTGATTTGACAAAAACAAAAACAAAAAACCCACAGTTTCTTCATCTCTGAGTGGGCTTTTAAATCACAAAGCAAACGTTTTCAACCTAAGTTGATTTAGTGTGTCAGAGATAAGTAAAATCCATATTCCATACCTATGGGAAAAACAAATTGATTTACAATAATTATAGGTTTGGTGATTTCCTTTAAAGATTGCACTTTGATTTGGGGCTTTTTACTACAAGGCTGATACCAATAGGGAGGAAGGGCATATTTTATTACCTTCAATTTATATACATTTAGGTGAAATTAAACATAAATCAGTCTAGTTTGAGAAATCTCACACAACTTTCCAAAAACAAAGTCACAGCAGATAATGAATTGTCGTTAAACACACCAGCCCACTTCTGCACAATGTACTGCTCAAAACATCCTGCTTTTTCGGCCATTGGTTGTTTGTGTGACTTAATGCTTGTATCTGAAGATGCCAGGTTTTCTGTTTCTGTTATTTTTTTGAGGACTAGTTTTATATTGTAGCGAAGAAGACCATGAGTTCCAGTCTTCCCTACACATGAAAATCAACTGAGGACTTAGGGCCAATATATCTCAGCCCAACCTACCTCACAGGGTTGGTTTTGTGGGGAAAATAGAGAGTGGGAACATTATTAGGTATGCTGCATGAAGTTGTACAGAGTAAACTGGAGTATAAATCAAGGCTTCAGAGCCACTTTTATCACCATGCTAAGACAAAATCTGTAGATATCCTATGTGGCTTGTTTATCAGAAATAGGTATATAGACTCAGAGAGCTTGGAAAGTACCTTGTGTTCTGGTCCAAGCTTAGTGCTTTTCTCAGTCAGATAAAACTCCATGCAGATGGGTAAAACATACAGATTACGTTTATTGTCTGGTATGTTCACATCAATAAACTTACTAATGAGATGAAATTCTTAAGAGTTTCTGACCATAATCTGTCCCATTACACGTAGGTGAAAAGAGATTCATTTCTCCCATCTGCAGGCTGTTGCATGGCCCTTTGTAAGACTTAAAATGGCTGTTGGAGAGCATGGCAAAATTACCCAGCAGCCTAGGTATAGCTTGATGGCCAATAAGAACACACAGATGGGGTCACATGTCATGGACTACATTACCCAGAGTGCAATAGCCAGCTACATTTCCCTAATGCAATCTCTTTAAGGAACAGCTCCTAAACTGAGCTAAATATCCCTCTAGTCTATCAGCACACCTTGGAGGTCTTCTAGTCCAACCCTCTGCCTAAAGCAGAAGACTTTATACCAATCCGAACATGTATTTCTTCACCAAAAATGGGCCTGTTTTTGCCAAAAACCACCCCATTTTTGGGCTCCCAGGCACTCCGCGCATCACATTTTCACCCTCTCAGGCTCCCAGAAGCACTCTGCAGTGCTCCGCACAGCCCATTTTTACAAAAAACAGGCCCGTTTTTGCCTAAAACAGGCCCGTTTTTGGGCTTCCAAGCCCTCTGCACATCGCATTTTTGCCCTCCCTGCCCCCAGAAGCACTCTGCAGGCCAAAAATGGTTTTTGGTGAAAACGGGCCATGCAAAGGACTGCAAAGTGCTTCTGGGGGGCGGGGAGGGAGAAAACACGATGTGTGGAGGGTTCGGGAGGCCAAAAATGCCTGTATTTGGTCTATAAGATGCACCTAAATTTTCACCCATTTTTTGGGGGGGGGAGGTGCATCTTATACTCCGAAAAATAAAGTACTTACTTTGCATTGAGAACTTCACTGCAAAATCCAGGAACATATCTAGCTAATACTAAAACTGCCAGATCTAAGTTGGTTTAGTGTGCTTTCTCGTTATAGCCTTTTCAGAGAAGTATCTGAAATCATTCAAATGAACTGTTGTGAGACTACCAGCCAGGCAAAGAGTAGGGATCAAGGAGGGAGTTAGCCTTGAGCCATTGCAGAACTTAAGAGACTTAGGAATGACGCCACCTCGCCCCCACGTCCCATGGAATCTTATCTGTTTGTTCCCCAGAGAAGGCAGGAAATCTGGGGTGATTATTGTATTACAGGTAGAATGCAATAAAGTAGCCAACTTCAGCCCTTGACGTGTGTGATCTCATTGCTTGCGCCTGACCTGACCTGAAATAATCCCTATCTAATTATCTTTTTGGAACTCTCGAACCCATTAGTATTTGCAAGGTTGGGTGGATTTGTGTTCCAGGTAAATAATGATAATACAATCAGAACAAGAATGAAGTCTGAAATATTTTATGGCCTTGAATTCGCTTTCAAACTGCATCGCACTTATGCCTGCTTTTGGCTGGGAAGCGTTTTCCCGATAATGTGCATTAAGATGGTTATATAAAAATAAATTACATTACACTGTATTGCAATGTTTTCAAATCTGACATTAGGTTAGCCTAACACTGTAATTTTCTCCAATACTCTAATGACATTTTGCTACGGTTTGCTCTGTGGCTATTTTGTTCTTTCTGCCTCCACGTTCCATTTGTTCCTGGAAGAAATGCACAAGGTTTCCCAGCACACACAAATAAGATCTGACTGTTCTTCGCTATGGTCACCCAGGCTAGGATTTTCTTTTTTTAAGCTGACTAAATCTAATCAGCATCTTTTGGGATAGTGACTTTTAAGCCTTAATTTCAATATTAAACATGGCAGGGCACTCAGCAGGAAGAAAGGCAGCTACAGGAAGAAAATACAGATACAGACTGCCGTCTTCCAGTGAAACCTCTCTTAAGCAACCGAGTTGAAGATCTTGACTTCGGTTAATAACAACATCCTGCAAATAAGCGTTTGCAGGATGCTTATAAAAAAACTGGGATCTTCCAAGCAATTAGATCTCCTGTAGGATATTCTCACCTGCAAATCTGTAATTATTTTGCCTGGGATTTATGATACATTTGACCATATATTTGGACAAATGCTGTCCTCCTTCATTTTTCCTCCTGATTAGTTGTATATTTTGTTGATGGACGTCTAAATGAACTTTCAGCATGAATTAATACCTAGCATTCATTTCTATTTTAATTAAATGTTTGATTTTGACTGACTGTCCCTTTCCTCTAAAAACATTGTTCATGATTCATATAAGAACACTTAGATAAATTGCACGCATTATTGTTTGCCTCAATAGTATCCATTTGCTTAATGTCAAAAAACAATTATAAATGTCAAACACATCTATGAATCAGATAAATGTTACATAAAACTTGAAATATTCCCTTAGGTGGGAAAAAAGACTGCAGATTTTTACTTTGCTGTCTTGCATTTTAGATATAAAGTGAAATGGTTTTGTGATTAAGAAATGGCAGACAGAGTTTGATAATTAAAATAAAGACAAGAATAAGTAATGCATTCATCCTTCAATAATATATGATTACATCCAGACATTTAAGAAAATTATGGATATACAGAATATGCATACCTAAGGGAAAATGTGTACAAAATTGTACATATGCAGGAACAGCACACATTATTTTTAGAGAAAATAACTTCTAAACATTTACATGTTATGAAAATAGCATTCCCAAAGGTATTGAGTAGAAGGAATGTGCACAAACAGATATGTGACTTTTTTTTTAATGATGACTTTAAAAACAAAATAAAATTGATGTGGAAAAATAGACTGATTAAAGCTGACAGATTTGTCCCATTGCTTTGGGGCACATGATCTTTCCCTGCTCACAGTGATAACCTATTTCAGTGGATGTAACAGAAAAAGAGCAATACACCATTAAGTGCCCTCTCTGGGTGAGCATGCAATAACATTCCTTGTTTTCACTGTGATCAGTATTCATACTGAGTTTGCGTGAGCACTACAGAGGTGGGTTCCTGCCAGTTCGGACCTGTTCTATAGAACCGGTAGCGGGAATTTCCCCCCGCTCACCAAACTGGCAGCAATGGCTGGCTGGCCACGCCCCCGAACCAGCTCTCTCAGCGGTACCATAGGCGCTGCCATCTTGTTTTTTGCTTCTGCGCATGCGCAGAAGCTGGCTTTTTAGAACTGTGCACGTGCACGCATGTGCGTGAAGTGCCCACACAGTGCGTGAAGAAGTGAACCGTCAGCGAGGTAAGTCAGAACCCTGGTGCACTACCCTGAGTGCATATCATGTAAAAAAATAATAATAAGGGGGGGAGAGAGAAATAAAACCATTCCTGGTTTTAGTCCTTTTAATTAATGTTGTTAGTAAATTTACGTAGAAGAGTTGGTTTTTTTCTAATCCTTATTTTTTTAATTCTTGAATGCTATATTTTTGCTTGCAGTTGATAAGAATTTAGTAATGTGTGTTCATTTCTAGAGTGCAAACTAGTTTTTCCCAGTTATATGGCTATATGTTGTTAAGAGTATGAAACTGCAATCTTCCACTGGAGTCATAAACCTTCTCCAAAACATTTGCTGTTGTTAGAATACCGTGCAGCTCCAAAGAAAGGTTTTAAATTTAATTCCACTGTAGAAGGAACTATGAGATCCTGGAATAAGTGCTTTCTGTGATTTGTCTTATTAGTGTTCAATACTACTGCATCTTAAAAGAACACTCTATAAAGGTCCTGTTTCTATGCTGCCAGAATACATTCATTCCATCTTAAATATTGTTTGAAGATGTCTACTTCTGGCAGGTTCAAGTTTTGCATGTTAATTTATTGTAGTAAGTCCTATAGAAAAACAGCTAAATTTTTGAGAGTTCACTTACTGGAACGATTACGTGTTAATTTTTAAATAGAATAGTGCAAAGTGGCAGTCTTAAATAAAACTTCTGGTAAGCAGTACATCATCTGACACAATTACAATAATCAGTAACTGTATGATTACCCCTGGGGAAAGATATATAGGCAATATAGTCTAAAATGGCTGTAAATTAACTTAAGGGTTGATATTGCCAATAAAATGCCATTTGTGGTCAAGTCTGTAGTGGTTTCTTCCAGTATGACAGCTGCATCTGCTGATGTTGCTTAATTTTAACGTTGTCATCCTCTCCTTAAACTCACGCTTAAAGTATATTGTTGATTCATGCAGAATTGATGGGCAAATTACATGCAGATATATGTAGAAAAGATAGCAAAGCTACATGACTTTTACAATCATTGTGGATAATGTTCCTAAATAATAAGATCCACTTATCTTTTTTAATGAAAGAGTCTTACATAAAAACATTGAACTTTGAAAATTAGCATGTTAGGAAGAGAGGCTACCCTTTAGTCTTGACATTTAGCTTTCGACATACAAATACATTCCTGTGCATTTTTTAATGTTGAAGAGCACTCAGTCATAGCACTCTTTTAGCAAGCTTGCATGAAGACAGCCACACCTGCCAGAATCTTTCTTTAATATTATGGCAACATAGGCAGTCAAAATGTTGTGCATCATTTGTGATAGATGGTAATGTAATTGGGGTGTGTCATGCACTGTACAATTGCCTCTGTGTAGAATGCTAATACCCATGATAATATTTCCCTATACTGTGCAATTTTTCCAAGCTCTCAGTTACCCACCCCAATTTAAAACTTCAAGAACTGGTTAGATGAAAATCTGTGCCGTTTCAACAATTATCAACAACAATTCTTCAGTAAAAAGACCTGCCACTAAAGTTTTATGATTTATTTTGCTATCTAAGCAGTTCTGTTTTGGAATCTGTAGGATACACATAAAGAGCTATGCTTCTTTTTTTTAAAAAAAAGATAATTCTGTTGCTACTTATCAACTGTAGTTTTGTGCTTACTCTATTGATTTTCAAGTGAGAGTGGGTAAATTACTGTTCAGGGACTGTGTGTATCCCCAAAATCCCATACAGAACTTTCCAGACCCCTCTGAAAACATCCCAGAGGGAATTATCTCTTCCCAAAGGGAAATATACAACATTTTAATGATTTAAGGCCATTAGATAGCAACCAGCTCAGATTCCAAAAAGCAGTATTCTGAGTACCTTGCTATATTCTGAATACAGCACTACATTTATAAATTGAGATGATCTCACTGGAATCCAGGGCTCATAGATGATAGCTCTATTTCTGGATCAAGTTTGACTTTTCCAGAAATTCCACTGCCACCATGATTCTGCTACATGATTGTCCTTCTTTCTAGAAAGGCAGAATCCAGAGTGATTTATTCCAGGGTAGAATCTTATAAATAAATGAGGGATTGTATTCCATACTGTTTTATGATTATTATTTTTTTATCTTCTAACAAATTGTCCTGATTTTGGTTTCTGTAGAACTCAATGCCTGAAGAACCCCAATAAATCAAGGTACATTTTATCCATGGCACTTAAACAACTAAATAACAGGAGTGTTCATGGAATGGAAGAGCTTGGGCTGATGTCAAAATCTGCAGGATAATAGGCATACTGTGACAATCCAAATCCTGTCAACACACTTGCAAAACGGTATGTGACCCATGATGCCATGCCTGCCTTTTGGCAAATTTTGACTTCCCTGTGAGGATTTCACTACTGAGTATATAATAAGTTGTATATGCTTCGGAAAATGCTCAAAAATGTTTTATATTTGGAATAAGCACAAATTGTTCTGCTATTCATTGAAGAGGTACTCATGCCTGTGCAAAGTTGAAGCACTTCAGTATCATCTCAGAACATACAAAAATGTAATTATTTATACTTTTTCTTTAGCCATTGAAATTTCTTTCTGAACTCCACATTGCATGCAACAATGAAAGTCAAAACTCTGTTTTTTGGTCCCTAACAAACAGTGCCAGTGATTTCAAACTTTCAGTGGAGAAAGAGGGAAGGAAACAACTATGTTGTTCATTTCTAAAAATAACTTTCCTCCAAAAGAAAAATTATGGGTGGGAGTAAGATGAGAGCATTTTTCTTTAATTGCTTTTGCATTGAAAATAACATAAGATCAAAACTAAATCTAAAGAAACAGAATTTATAGCACAGCTTCCTACACCCAGGTCTAGCAGAATTTTTAACTTTATTTCACAAAATATTAAAAATCTAGCTGCTCTATAACACCCTTGATAATTAAGCTACCAATGTTGATGGTAATCATGGTTGATATATATATATATCAAATCCCAGTAAGGGTATGGCTATCTGATGAGAGCTAAATAGCTTGAAATAGATCTATAATAGTCTCCCTTCATTTTCATTTATCAGCAAAAAATGTTACACATACAGACAAAATAGTTTGTCGGCTATAGAAACTGCCTGGATGGTCCCTGGAGGGGCCAAAAGGCAAAAAAGGAAGCTGTGATGTTTCCTCCTATACACCAGGATGATTCAACAGAAAAAAAACATATATAACCCTTTCCTGGTGAAGAGCTGATAAGGGAAGAGAGCCTGTGGCCTGAAGGTTAAGCTGCTGCCTTACAGGCAGACTGCCCAGGTTCAGTTCCCAGTAAGGGTATGGCTATCTGATGAGAGCTAAATAGCTCAAAATAGATCTATAATAGTCTCCCTTCATTTTCATTTATCAACAAAAATGTTACGTGTGTGTGTGTTTGTGTGTGTGTGTGTGTGTGTGTGTGTGTGTGTGTGTAGAGAGGGGGGTACTGGTGTTTTTATTGTTTTGTGGGTGATGACAGTTGCATCACTGTTTATTCACTTGTTTATTTCTTTACCAAATGCTTCAATTTTTTTCCTGCCATCCAAAAACTTTTGATGAGATACAGTCTCATTGAATTGCAACAAATTGCATTAAAACTTTAATCATGTTCCATTTTCCATTCACCACCATCATCAGAAGCTTATCAGAAGCCTGCTTAGCAACTATATTCAGCATAAGCAGATGGGGATGTAAGGAAGAGACATTTGTGCGAACATGGCTACAAATCCCTAGGGAAAAAGGTGCCCAGAAAGTCATTCACAAAACCAGGTCTCAACAGAGCATCCACAGGGCCTGCAGTACTTCATAAAATCAGACATTATCAGCAGATTTTAACCAAACTTAGAAGAAACCATAAATAAATAAACTTCTGATCCACTGTCTTCATTTCAGCGCTTAGTCTAGGGTTGTAAAACTGGCGGCCTGCAGGCCAGATGCGTCACGCATAGGCCACGCCCACCCCAGCTCTGCAAAGGCAAAAACATTGTGACATGATCGAGTTTGACACCCATGGCTTAGTCTATGAAATTACTCAGGACTTAAAGCATATACATCTTTTCAGAGCTGAACTACTACTGTTGGTAGGAGAAGAATGAAGACTATCGGATTGGCCTGTTTGAAGATGCAACCTATTGCTATCCATACCAAACATGTCACAATGCTGCCAAAAGATAACCAACTATCATGCCACATACAGGAAGAGCATGCTTAAATTCTACTAAGACATAGTTGTCGTTCTTAAAGCAAATACAATCTCTTCTACCTGTTGTTGATTGTAATGACCATTACACTACTTTTACTTTCTCCATTCTGCTCTTCCAGAGGTAAAACATAACTAGGTATGTAATTGCAAACAGAAAAATAAATAAATATTGATAAAATATTTTTCATTTTCATTTTTATGTAGCTATACACACAGTAAAGCACAGTGAAATATATACAGTATAAATGTAGTGACATGTGAAGCATTATTACTGTCAAAAAATCATTTCATTGAATATATTTCAGCAGTTCAGTTTTACAACTATTATAAACATGCCAGTCAGACTTTTTTTGGACAATGTCAGTTTTTAAAAAAAGTATCTTATTGATGGCAGCTATATGATGTCTGTAAACATTTTTATCATACAGTAGCTTCTATTCATTCATTGCATTTTTCTAATTAAATTGTCCGACAAGCAAATACATGTTTTGATGTTCTCTGTCTTCTATTTGGCATCTATAAGTTTGCAAATATGAAAAAAAGCCTCTGCAGTACAAAATAAAAAATTAAAATAATTTATAAAAAGTAGCAATTAGAGTGACAATGAAAGCCTAAAATGTATAAAAACAGACCAAAATAAAATACAACCAATAAATAGATGATGAGATTCATTATTTAATCAGCCTCCAAAAGAGTGGTTTTCTTCTCAATAATTTCTGAAAATCTAATGAAGTGGGAGCTGATCAAATACCAGGGTTTTCCAAAAGGCAAGGGGGGCAACCAGAAAAAGCAAGGCCTACAGGCCACTGTGTCCCTTACGGAAAATTAGCAGATTCTCCCAGAACATATGTAATCTGGATCAGTGGTGGGTTGCTACCAGTTCACACTGGTTTGGTGAACCAGTAGCGGTGGCAGTGGGAGGCTCCGCCCACCCGCCTGGACGTTGTTCTGCCCCAGCGTCGAGACCCCCAAGAAATACACACACATAAACTGTTCTCAAACACAAGTTGTTTTACTACTACTAATTTTTTAGCAGCAGTGTCCTTTTAAAAGTTCCTTAAATCATAAAATAAGTCTTTTTCGGAGCCCCAGCTGTTAATTACTTCTTAACAGCTGGCCAGAGTCCAAGCACGAAACACAGCAAACAATCCCACAAGATTAGTCTATCTGATATTGTTCACTTTGAACTTACGAAGGTTGGCAGAAAGCCCGGAGCTCAATTAGCAGAGAAGAAATGCCGGTTGAAATCCAAAAAGCTGAACAAGGAAAGTTTCAAAAACAAGGCAAGACCTGGGTTGAACGAAAGTTGTCTCCAGCGCTGAAGCTTGGCGTGGCTAAGTCTTAAATAGTCTAAGGGTATGGCCAATTAGCCTGCAGCTCTACTCACGAGGAGGCCTCCTCCTACGTAGCCACTCTTGCATGCTAGCAGTCCTGCGTGCCCTAGCATCAAGAAGAGGCTCCACATCTTCTCCTGAGTCACTCATTTGCACCTCAGGTGCAGAAGGCCCTGGTTGACTTTCAGCCTCTGACACCGAGTCCTCTCCGACCTCCTCGCTATCGGACTCGGGTGCCAGGTGCACAGGCCGATGGTACCCCGCCAAAATCACCTCTTGGTCCTTGGGATCCATGACCAGCTGCATGGGGCGCGGGCAAGCCACAACAGATGTCATCAAAAACGCTCTGCGCATGCGCAGAAGCATGCTCCCATTCCCAAACTGGTAGCAAAGGTGTCACGTAGTGAATATTGTCAGTTGTATGTATATGCAGGGTGATGCATCCCTATCCTAATATTATGGTACATTCCAATACAAGCAGGACACATGATGTGATTTTCTGCGCATGTGTGCATTCCTGATTCTCCATTATTCTCTTCTGCCTTTGATTCTGAGAGGTCACAATTTATTAGCAAGATGTAACTATTCATGATTTATTGTTTTTGTACCGAATTAAATATTTTCTATTAGACTTTTAATCTCGGCTTTATTTCTAAATGTCTGAATTCCAAGAAAAGATCCACATCGCCTCTATGAGATTTATTCTCACCTTAACAAAAGGTAAGTGGAACCCACTACTGATCTGGATGAGTGGTGAATTTATTATCACATTTGTGCCATTAAAGAAAAATACTGAAAAATTATTATGAGACTAATTGGAAAGACAAATTGAAAACTCTTTGGACACAGATGAGCAAATGTCCCACTACTGATTATACAGATAGGTCTGCATAAACTTGTCTGAAGCAAAACAAGAAGTCCCAAGATGGGAATGTAGCTATTATCTCCCTAAAATACATACATTTTCAATTTTTAAAATTTTGTTCAGACACACAGAGTAAATTAGAAATATCCTAAAGAAGATACTGCACAGAGGCTTTTTTTAAATCTATCTTTGATACCGATAGTCCTAGACTTACAACC